>JABFAI010000224.1:0-120697 GCA_013266175.1 Fusarium gaditjirri | reverse complement strand
ATAATTTACAACAGAGTGCTGAGATTGCTATGTATTATCTAGGGCTTTTATTTGATAGCATTTATTATTTTGAGACTATTATATTATTATAAAATTACAATCTGAAGAAAAAACTATACTAAATATCTTATAAAAATAATATATATAAAAAAATAAGTATTATTTATTTAACTAAGATTATTAATAAAGTAAATAATATTATTTTATTTTAATACTAATATAATAATAAATTATTTAATATATATTAAATAACATATTAATATCTAATAAAATTCCCTAAAAGGTATAATTAGATATCTTCACTCCTTACTCTTCTCTACTACATAAAGTAATGTACTTCATATGAAGTGCAGATTTCTATATAATACAAGATAGGGTAGAGGATAGCACCTAAGCCTCTAAGCTTGATTCCACTTCCGAAATGGAACTTCGCCGGCTACGGGGTGTAGATTCCGATGCACTGCCGGGTACACGGAAGAATGCACTGCCCCCGGCTTCTTTTCACTTCCAGAATGGAACTGCACCGGTTACGGGGTGCAGATTGTGGGGTAACGGAGATTCCGGGGTAGCGCCAATGGATGGCACTACAGAGTCGGTGCGTATTGTACTAATCTTTTACGCTTGTTTTCGCTCCCGAAGACGACAAGTATGGATCTCTTTCGTCTAGCTGTAAACATAAGGGCCAGTACCCGATGTCATTTCTAATTCCTGGTGCTATGTTGCCTATCCCTTGTCTAACTCCTTGCAATACATCACCAAAACTTAAACAATATCGTAATATTTGTTGACATTTTTGTCCACTTTAATCCCAAATTCAGTAATCTCAATATGCCACAATTCAATGTCATCATCGTCGGTAGCGGTCTGTCGGGGCCGTTGCTTGCAAGTGGGCTTCTGGACACAGGTGTCAAGGTAGATGTATACGAGAAGCTGGCGGCCGATGCGAAAAGAGACGGGTATCAGATTCGTGTTGCCCAGCCCTGCATGGAGGCCTTTCGTCTCAGTCTCACGGCAGAACAGAACGAGAGTATACGAGCGAGCCTGGGGCATTTCGACTCCAACCAGGAATCCACGCCTATCTGGTACGATCACAGAATGAAGCCGCTCCTGGATATGGGACGGGTCAGCGAGCAGTATCACGGATCTGCCCCCATGGACAGGGTGGTGCTGCGCAACATCATCATGCAAAAGCCACTTGAGAGTGGTATCGTGCACTTTGAGAAAAGCTTCTCTGGCTACGAAATATTCTCAGACCAGGGAAGGGAACGAGTGCGCGTCTTGTTTGATGATGGCACCTCAGCAGATTGCGATCTGTTGATTGGGGCCGATGGAAGTCACTCCAGAGTACGCGGCCAAAAGCATCGCACTTGCGTGCACTTAACGCTGACAGCAGACCAGGTCAACAAACAGCTCGGCCTGAACAACATTGAACCCATTCCTGTCATAAACTTCATTACTAAGACCCGTCTGTCCAAGGATAAGCTGGCAGCTTTGCCTCCGGCGGCCCGGCATTCACCAGTGCTGACTTTCTCACACAGGAAGACATACTTTTGCGTTGGTTAGTGAAGCCTCTATCCTACTTGACGATGTTCTCGATTAGTAACAAATCACGTCAGCATATATCCCGAACCGACAGCAGACAGATGTTGCAAAAGGAGGTGAAGTATCGTCTACCGGAACTTCCGACTACGATGAAGACATGGCCACCTTCACGTTCTCCTTGCAGATGCAGAAAGACGATTGCCCGAAAGACATCAAAGGCTGGGACAAAGACTCAACCTGGAGGTTCCTCGAAGAATCTCTAAGGTCTTGGGATGATGCGTTGTATGTGCCCTTACCACCAGTCCGTGACGCAGATGCGTAAGCTAATAATTGTCCCAGCCGACAAGTCATACAGGTTCTCAAGTCAGAGCAGGTCTACGTTTTCGAGCCTCGGGCGACCAAACGACCGGCTCTTAACTGGCGCTCCAAGGTACAGACAGCGTCTAATCCGAGCCTTGGACATCCGCGAGTATGGTTGATGGGCGATGCCATGCACGTTATGTTACCCAACAGAGGAATGGGTGGTAACCAAGCCATGCTGGACACTACAGTGATCTTGCCTCTCATCCAGCGCCTTGATAAGGCTATGGCAGCCGATGGAATACTTCCGCCCAAGGCGGTCGCGGCAGCTTGTGAGGAGTATGAGCGCGAGATGATCCCAAGGACCTTTTACTGGGTTGAGGCCAGTGGAGGGACGAAGCCGGTGGTAAGTACAAATGATTCTTTCTGTGCAGTTCATGCTGACACCTTGCAGCCTTTCGATACGAATACCTTCTTTGGTCGATGTATTGCGTGGTATATGAAGGTGTCATTGGATATAAGAGATGCAAAGCATGCTGTTATGAAGTTCTTCTGGCTGAAATAGGTAGCGTCTTGACTTTTTGTTAGCCTTATTTAGAGAACGTGTGCGATGAAATAGCAATAAATTCCACTCTTCTTTACATTCTGAACTACAGCAATACTGCTACGAGATACCACTAATTGTCGGGCGAGGCTTGCTACATCTGAATAGTCACAATAGACGTACTATGGTGGTGGGTCAAGACTGACTGAGTCAAGACATGGACACTTCGCTTCGATACTGATTGTCCACTCTCTTGGTATGAAGCTCAAAAGCAACTACGAGTTCAGTTCCGCAGATTTGGAGACGGCATAGGGCGGTATTTACCAAGCGAAGACGGAACGCCACCACGGGCAACGCGAGATTTTCTGGCGTCTTTAGGTATCGCTCAAGCAGCGTCATTTGACAAGGATCATATGTCTTTTCATTGACCACCGTCCAAGCCGCAGTTGGCCAATACATCATGGGGACTTAAATTTTATACTAGCGTTCCTTTGTCAAGTGGTCCCAGTGGTTCTTGTGTCTCAGTGGCTATTCAAAATTTGGTAGCAATGTATGTTATGGGCATTTCCTGCCATTGCACCTACAGTCCTGCTCAAAGTAAAAGAATCTTAGATGACTGTCGACATCTTCGCGTGGTGGAATCGTAACTCTATGAGTGTAGAGATTCAGGTGAAAATATCTCTCTGTATGACTATGAAAAGTGGAAGATATTGGGCTCTCCTGAGAGTACTAGGATAGCTTTTGCAACTGACACCACAAGGACCTGGCTCAACAAGAAATCCTCAATTTCCCCAGATACTTGGCTTTCCTTGTCCAACCTCAGCCGTTCAGATATACCCTCCGCATTGCCTATCCCAGGGCGCAGCAAAGTCAAACAAGTTCCAGCGGCTTATTTCTCATTAGGATTTATTCATCTACCTCGGCAAGCTTCATGGGTAGGTCATCCATGATCACAATGTTGATGTACTCTTTGAGCTTTACCTCTCTGAACTTCGAATTTTCGGCAGGAGAGAATCTGCGGACAAACTGAGAGATACAGACGCGCTGCTCTGCAAGGGATAGTCTAACTCGAGTCAGTAATCTGGCCATAAGCAGGAGGTCTCGATTCTTACGTCTGGCCGATGCAGGATCGCGTGCCTCGCGAAAAAGGGTACAGGTACGTCTCCAACTCTTTAGCATTATCTTGGAGCCACCTATCAGGGTTATACTCCAGGGGTTGGGGGAAAATCTTCTCGTCAAAGACCAGATAGGAAATTGGACTAGTAACGATTGACTGCCCACATCAGATGATTTTCTTTAGAAGGGATAATGACCGCACTTACACCGGGTGGAATGAATATACCATTGCATTGCAAGCCTTCAGGAGGAACCACACGTGGCAGTCGTCCTCGTGGCGGACAGGTGATCCGTAGCCCTTCCTTTATGCAAGCACTAAGTAATGGTAGGCTTTCAAGCTCTTTCAGGGTCGGCTGGGAATCCTTCTCCGGCATAATCGTCTTTAGTTCGGCTCGAAGACGAGCGTACAAGTCAGGTTTGTGTAGCAAGTGCCACAGCGCGATAGCAACAGTGCTTGCAGTTGTGTCCGTGCCTATGCCGTATGAGTCTCTGCGTATGGGTAGAGATTCGGAAGCGCCTTACCAGCAAAGAACAGGGTACTGCTTTCCGCAACAAGTTGTTCGTCAGTCAGCTTTTGCTCTTTTGAGTCAAGTAGCTCCTGCATGTTCGAGAAAAGACCAGGTTGGTCCAAGTCGGTTGCTTTGCGGGAAGCTGTTAATTTCTCCATGCCAATCTGTTGGCGCCGGCATTGTGAGCAGTGTAATTGTGCAGTGGACTCAAGGGATACCTTACTCTTTGTAATGATACAACAGCATCTGGCGCCATCTTCGGGAAGAGCTTGGCAACTACTCCGGCTGCAGCTTTGACAGAAGAGAAATGCTGGAACTACAGAAGTTATTAGGTTTAACTATATGAGGTACTGGAGCGCCGAGCTTACAATAAGTAATTCGCGAGGCGAGTTATCCAAAGCCTGAAAGATCCTGTCCCTCGAATCATCGTCGATGTGCGATGGATTGGCCAAGTTAATCCCAAATGAGAAAGCACAAATCGAATCAAGGGCAAATTTGCGAACTGCAGGGAAGATCGCGGTTGGTTGTTGAGATTGAATATTTTCGATAATTTCTTTTATAAGCGGCTTCATGCATTCGTATATAATCACCTGGTGAGCTGCGAGAGAGGCTTGAGAGAATGATGGAGACATGAGCCTCTTTCTTCGAGAATGGTCTTCAGGGTCTTGGAACGTGAAAAGATTGCCGTGTGTTCCAGTAAAGCCTCCATAGAAGGTTTTCTCCTTGTAGAACTTGGACCCCTGACGATTAATAGTCGTGAAAGCGTCTCTGTTGTATATCGCGACTTCGTTTGGCGATACTCGAACTAACTGCCCTAGAAGTATTTAGCACAAAAGACAAGAAACTGCAGTGCCTCACTCGTACCATGCTTTCGATGGAGGCCTGCTAGAGTGTTCGCAGCATCTCCACCCAGTTCTTCATAGAACAGCCAGAGCTTAGTGAGTTTAGCCAGAAAGGGTCCGGGAACTTTAGCAAGTGGGTGAAAGAAGAGAGTGTAGATGACATTGACTAGAATATAGACAATGCCGGAGCAAGAGAGCAAAAGCCATGTAGAGTAGCCGTCAAACATTATGTTCTCGATAGGTAAATGTTATTTGAGGTGTTTATCACGGTGGTTTAATGTTATTGACAAATATTAGGCAATATATTTTCAGTTCTGTGGCATTCTTATAGCTAAAGCTTAGCAATACCGGTTTAATGAAATGGTAAGATTTATGGGGGATGCGGGGTCCCCATAATTTCTTGTTGCAGTAACAAATACCCCGCATTTCCCGGAAGACAATGAAACTGGTTCCGGGGCGAGAAAACACCAAGCTCAAGAAGATCTGCCACTTTAGATATTTGAAAGTTCAGTAGGTTCTTCTCCCCTAGACCTGTATTAAAATTAATTGAACTCTATCACATCAGATACCGGGTTAGTATGGCCCTCCTCCTTTCTATTATTCGAAAGCATAGAGCATTACATATAGCAGCAATCTATAGAAGAGCAATATACAGCTCTAGAACAATAATTGCAGTCTTGAAACTAGCTATTCCTCCCTCCAAACTTCCCAATTAAAAGTATAATTACCCAAAGCTGAATAGGGTTGTTATTAGCTGCCTGCACTAACTACAGGGCAATGTAATTCGTCAGTAAGACGTAACTACATTTTAATCGTGACGTAACTATGTAAGGCTTGTAAGCTGCTTGATCGATGTTTATGCAGCATGGGAGCACCTTGGCGTCTGAATGTTACATCGGATGCGTGAGCTCATCCGGTCCGGGCCGGGTATTAGCTCCGATAGACTTTTCCAAGGTTGCATCCGATACACGACTGCGTTAGTGCACCCTGTTTCCGGAAAGGCCCTGCAAGTGTATTGCCAATTTGGAGGTTAGGGGAGAGTATCCAGGCTCAGAGCGCCGTAAGCCCCAAAACAGAAGATAGCCCTTGATGTCCCTATTGTATACAGATCAAGAAAAGCACAAAACCCTGTTACATGCTGGCAAGGCAGCAAACTTGATACCACTGATATGGAGACGAAGTAGACCCATCAGTCTTGACTGTACCCTTCCAGAACTCGCAAGTGCCCTGCTCGTATCCAAGGACGGCTTCGTTATAGTAGTCAACAACCTCACAGCCGGGATAATCAGCGCAAGCCTGCACGCAATCCTTAGCATTATCCTTCGTTCCCGGGCTGTCGAGGTATTGCAAAGTGTTGCCTTGAACGAAATAACCGTAGATACCACAGGCTGTTGGAGCCGCGGCGCTGGGCGCAGTAGTTGTTGTCTCTGCGGCTGTGGTTGTAGTCGTAACATCAGCTTCTGCAGTCGTTGTAGTTAGAGCACCAGTTGTAGTGGTCGTGATGGTAATAGTTTCGTGAGAGGCGGTGGTGGTAGTCTTAACGACAGTGGTGTCGCTGACGGCAGAGGGTTCAATGATAGAAGTCTCTTCGATTGCGGTCGTAGTGGTGCTGAGGACTGGGCCGGTTGTGCTGGGCTTGCAAGGACTAGCGACAACAGTCGAGGCGACTGCCAACGCCAGCAACAGAGACTTGCCGTGGACCATCGTTTACGAGTTGTGAGGTTCTTTAGCATAGACAAAAGAATGACAAATAATGAGTGACTTGGTGAGACAATTAACGAGTGAGGATTAGGCCCGGGGCTGAAGGAGTGGAGGTCACAGAGCGCCAAGAGTATTAGGATTGAGTGCATTGATTAAATACCCATATTCAAATCACGTTCAACGGCAATTCTCGGAAGTGGCAGCCTGCCTTTCGTAAATGAATCCCTTTCTTGGGCCATATATCGGGGTTGATAGTTCAATAGCGCAGTTATCCTGGAGCTAACACCAATAGCTTTGAGCACTAAGGCTGTCCTTGGAGAAGTGTAAGCCACAATACCCAGTATTCATTTCCCCTAGCTCAGGTGGACAATCATGGAACAATTAGGTAGGGCATTCATTCACTGGACTTTGATCATGAAACAAAAGCCAAACTTGAAAGGTATCTTTATGAGGTTAATATCTTGCAACGATGAGCCTAACGTATGAATTGATTACTATGTGCGGCTATATTACTAATTCAAACCTTGAGTGGCTCCCAGAAACTAGAACAATAGAGATTGCAGTAGATCCAGGCCAGCAAGCCAGACCCAGAGCATTCAGAATAGCAAGACGAGCCAGACGCGTTAGAGTCGCTGAAGCCCTCGCACGTCAAAGACGGATCCTTCAGAACAGTGACTTGATCGCCAACCAGACCATCGTGACCTTGAATGAACTTCCAAGAAAGAGTTGTGGCGTTGTACACCGTCAACTTGTAAAAGCCAAAACTGGTCAAGTTACGGTGAGCTGTTATGTCGGGTATAGGCTGGGACATGTTGATGGTAGCATGGCTTTCGATGTTGCCAGCAGCGCCGTTGATGAGGTGAACCATAGATTGTCCAGGCCTCACCTCGTAAGTACCATTCTTTTCACTATCGCTTTTAATCGCACGCGTGTCGACGGCGCAATTTCTTATAGGCTTGAGACGCTCATACCAGTGAACGTGGCTCTGAGCAGTTAGCCTGGCATACTTGACAAATTCGAGGCGATGAGTTACCCAGCGATGTATAAATCAACCTTGTTCTTCAAGAACAACTTCTCAAAGGCTTCGCGAAGGTGCAGATGATAGCTGCTGGCATCATGGGAGCTGTACATGGGACGATGACCCATGACGATAACCCAGGGTGTTTTACGCCGATCAACCTTTTTAAGATACTCCTTTAACCACTGATATTGCTGATAGGCTTTGTTATCCTTGATGGACCCGTCGATGTATCCAAAAGGACCTGCATCTGTGATATGCGTCTCGTTTCGCAGAGGATGCGCTTTCCTGGCCTGAAGATACGTCTCTTCCTCCAAGTCATCAGTCTCAAAGTCATCGCATAGGTCGATTTCGGTACACTGATAGGTAGTCGGTTCGGGCTTCTCAGGCTTGCACTTAGCCTCGTCCTTGTCCCTGCCTTTTCAGTCTTTCTCTTTCTTAGCTTTCTGGCCATCCTCACGGAATGTCCTGTCGGCGCTGTTAGCATAGTCCGTTTCCGTATCGATAGATACGAAATGAACGAGTCCGTAGTCGAATGAATGCCAGAAATTCCCAACGCCTCCAGACTTGTCGCCGCCATGAAGAAGCGGCTCTGGAAAGCTGTGAAATAGCGCTGTGAAGGCGGACATGAATAATATGTCAGCGTGGCATTGGGATTATCACCTGACATCGGGGTATCTGTTTTGTTCTCGTTGAGATATGAAGAGAGTACATATGGGGTGTTATCATGGTCGGCACACGTGGCCTCATGATTACCGGGGAGAACAATGTAAGGGATCTTCGTAGTGATATTGTTCATCCACTGCTGCCAGAGATCCCAGTTGGATCCGTATGCTGGTCAGAAGCAGGTTGCACTGCCGGAGGCTCGACTAGACGAATAAAACCGCTACCGTCGGTACCTTTAATCTTATGGTCGACCCAATCGCCGATAGGAACTGCAGGTCCATTGTATGGGTATGTCTCGTCGACAGTAGGTGCTGCTTGAGCAAGCACAGCGAGAAAACCTGCAAAGAGATGTGTCGACTTCATTTTGGGGAGAGACGTGAGTATGGCACCTCCAAGAGGCCGAGGGCAATTAATCGAGGGAGTTAAGACGGAGCAGCCATGCTTTAATACTGGCTGGGGTAACATTACCACGCTTGCCACGTTATGAATTCGTGGAATTGTGTAGCGGCAGCGACACAAGCCACTCGGTTCATCTGAACAACGGGAAGATATCTGTATGCATTCGCATTGACTATTTGGCTGCTGAAACAAACGACAGAAGAAACTATCGGTGCCACTCAATTCCATGTTGATCTGCAACTCGGCACGGAACGACGGGACAACAGCGCGCCTTCACCGATTTGGGCAAGGCAACTGGTGATAGATCCCCATCACAGCGGCAAGTATTGGAGTGGCTGAGCGGGAGCGAATATCATTAGCTGGTTTACGGTAGCGAACCTCCCCCTTGCACGCGCCAAAGACAACTATCGATATGGTAGTTGGAATGCTAGCCAGCCACGGTAGAGTCTCGATTGGCCTCTGTTCAGGCTTATCTTATCAGCTGCGAGATGAACTGATTTGCGAGGTTGAAGGTGGAGCTGATTATATTGCTAAAAGAATATCCAAGACTGATATCCGCGGTTTATTAAAACGGGGTCAGAAGCGGCAATTTGTATCGTAGAGTTATTAAAGAGCCTGGCTTGTTGCAAGGCACTAAGAATCGAATAGACAATCAGTACCAAGAACGCAGGACAACGACGCGGCTTACAGCACAACAATTTAAAACCATGCTCTGACATTAATTCACTGTTTCTCTCTCAGCTCACTGCCTTATTGTTGTTCATGACTTTTCTTATAGTCCAGTTATCTCAATTGCATAAAAGCATCAAAATAGCTTACTGACCGATTTGGTCCTGGATTTTCATGGTTACCCTATATGAAGCCACAGCAGTGATTTCTTCAATCTGGTGCCGGAGAATTGTTGACCCGGCCAGCATATGATTTTTTTTTTTTCAGCCCATCAGAAACGATCCGCCCATAGAATGTGCCTGGGCTCAGAGCCCGTTCACCTCTTGAACTGCGACATTTCGCGCGAGAATGCGGTGCGGAATAACAAGTGTGCTATAATTATAACTATAAAGGGGCTGACTGAACATTTCACACGCACAGTGACAGATGGAGAAGTGACCGTGCTTTCAAAACTCGTCCTATTAAATGCTCCAATGTCTAACTTGATGAGAAATGCGATAAGTCAGTAGCAGCGCGATCACACTGCTGCCACATAGAGACTCTCTTGATCACCATCTCCCCGCCGTTATTCTCCTCCCACGTCGGATACCACTTATCCTTCGCCTTCCAGAATTCCGTCCTCGGGGAGATTGCATCGTTCACCCATGGCTTGTTATGTACATCGTCCGGGAACCAGCCCGACGTGCCCCCGACCGCCAGCGCGATGATCAGGTAGAACGGTCGGTCGAACGGGGTCGCGTTGCTGGTGCCCGGCCCATCCCACGGATTTGAGATCTGCGACCCGTTGGCAAGCGCCTGGTGGAAGCCTCCGTGTTGGTAGAACGGGTGACTGAATTTGACGTATGTGACTTGTGCGATGCGGTGGTCCAGCCACGTGAAGAGATACTTTTCCGACCATTCTAGTCCAAAGGTATGAAAGTCTCGATTGAACGTCGTGAGCGGAGCATTTCTCACTCCGGAAGTGCTCTGCCACCGATCAGTGCTGCTATCAAGACCCCAGTGCAGCTGCGTCGACACCTGCTGGTTCCCCCGCCCATTGTCATACGTGTAATTATTCCCCCGAACCATCCCGATATCAATCTCGCCAGACACAGGCCATGCGCCGTAGTAGTCCTTAGCTGGGAACATCATGAGCTGCGAGAGGAGCCAATCTCCTGCAGCGAGCTTAGCGACGATCTCGACGCGGCCGTAGCGAATGACACCAAAGTTCTTGGTGGTGATCCTGCCGGACTTGACGGGCGCAACGATCTCTCCTGCGGTGAGGTTCGCGACTTGAACACAGTCTTGGGTTGTTGTAGCGGAACAGGTTCCGCTAGCAGTCAGGTTTATCTTTGTTGTTTCTGAGAGGAATTCATCGGTTTGTAGGGTAGGTTTGATGATAAGTTGACCGTCACGGACGAAGACATTCTCGTCCGTGTCTGTCGTTAGCGCAAACTCGCCGTTTCTAAGATTGGGCATGGTAATTAGTACTCATCAACAATGCCAGACGGGGTTTCAACGTACCCGTATCCTCCGACCTCTACCTGTTTGCTCCATATCGTGGAGTTGAAGCCATTGGAAAAGTCATCCGTGAAGACCCTGCAGTATTTGTATTTATCAACAGATCTGTAACCGCTCCATGATAGAAGCCCTATGGCAGCCAGTCCGACAACGATGCCCAGCGCGGGTATGATAGTAATCCATATGCCTCGAGGGTCCTTCACCGCGAGGTGTGGTCTCTCGACAGTGCCTTTTTTGACACGGCGGGAATGGAAATACGGGCGCTGAGGGAATCTCTTCTTGATTGAAGACTGAGTTGAGCTTTGGGCTGGAAGGCTTGGTCTGACCAAGTCTTCGGTGGAGGTTGCATGGCTTGTAGATGCCAGGTAAGACCCAGAGGATCTAATCGGAGTACTGTTGCACCCTAACGACATTGCAGGAGGGATTCGTAATATCTGGTGTAAGACCTGAGATGGAAATAGCAAGTTAGTGCGCAGGTGTGCTTGGCATTATGGATAGTGTGGTTGTCACTAAGGATATAACACTCAAAGATATGTAGCTCCTGCAGGGAGAACCGATTGAGATGGGCAGAGCACCGACATTGCAATTCATAACATTACCAATTCATCAGTCAGAATGAATCACCTCTAGATACTCCATACACCCCGAATTGAACCCCCATCCTCGAAACTTACGACATTCCTTCATCGCCAACAGACTTCAACCGCCGTGAATAGACCGAAGGGTACTTTTGAGAGCACCGGACCAACAACGGTCTACAACAAGCTTCTACACAAAAGCCCATGATTGCGGAAAGTCCTGAATTGATGAATCCACTAGTCTGCGGGTCTCGTCGATAATCTGGCCAACACACCTCGGCTCTGCTAAGCGACGTGGTATTGAAAGAGAGAATGCATATGTCGAAAACTTGGCGCTGTAGACGCTTGACCTATAGAGGGCAAACGCCAATTAAAAACCCTGCACTCGCCGTTTACTGACGGTATCCACAACGGCAACTTGCTGATAATAGCGCCTCTTCCGTACTTACGCAGGCTACGTCACCGGATCCAGCGGGAGTGGCCTCCGCACAACCACTCATGCACAATAGGAGGATGAGAATTCCACAGAGATTACAATGTTGAAGGTTGGAACTTAAGTAAATTATAAGAATGGAGTCTGTTGGCTTACAAGAAGTGTAAAGCACGATCTCGAGAATCAATTCACAGACGTACGTCTCTGCGTCAAAATAATGAACATAAATGCACATCGGCCATTTGACGTGGGGTACTTGCTACAATTCCCATAGTCAGCATGTCTTGACAGAGGAAATATAGTTCAACTACAGACGGATAATATGTCACAAGGCGCCCAGAGTCAACGAGACTGCTAAGAACGGACGATGGAGCCTTTCGACCGACGGAGCCAAAATACGTGCCTAGGTAGTAGCAGTGACATCACATTCCAGCGACAAAAATCACCCGACGAGGAAGCACCACATTTCCACGATTGTTACTGGGTATTTGGTTTCCAGTATGCAAGGTACGTACGTTATGGCATGCGTGTCAAGTAATGCAATTCCGCGCTACCAGTTCATCGACCAATCGCATTACACGACGACCCGCCTTTTTATCGCCGAGTGAACTTGAGGGACCCGATTTCCGCCCTTATTTACAGTTGTTGTGAGTGCGCGAGTCAGGACTGCGAGAGGATGTTGGTCGGTAGACGGATGGGAATGGTCTGCAGATATCGCGGTGAATGCCGCAAACAGCAATGACTTGAACTTACGCGTGGGATCATGCTGTCCATCCACAAACAATTGCCGGCAGCTGTAAGATGAGAATCAAAGCGACGTGACTGTCTCTCCCTGCCATTCGCACATCCCCCCAAGGAAGTCTTGGTCCATTCGTTCCCCAAACCTCGTCCCTCGCTGTTGATCTTCCAAGTATGTTGCTCCTACAATTCTCACTCGTGGCCCTGGCCCTCTTCACAGCCTCATGTGTCGCCATATCAAAAAACTTCTATCCCTCCTCAAAACGCGGCCTCATCTACATCCCCAACTCCGACTTCCCCAGCGATGACAAAGTCTGGGTGCAGAAGCACTCCGACCTAACATGGTACTACAACTACAAACCGCACCCTAGCCCAGCTTACGCCAACAACACCGCCCTCCAGTTCGTCCCTATGCTCTGGGGCGCGCCCGACGGCTTCGACGACACCTCATTTCTCGAGAACGTCACGGCGCAGATCATCGGCGGCGGAAACATCACCTACGTTATGGGCTTCAACGAGCCAGACAACTCAATGGCCAACGGCGGCAGTGACATGAAGCCAAAGGACGCAGCGCGGTACTGGATCAAGCAGCTCGAGCCGCTGAGGAAGCTGGGCGTCTCGCTCGGTGCGCCTGCGGTCACAGGTGCGCCGTCGGGGTTTACATGGCTTGCGGAGTTTGTGGAGGCTTGTAAGGGCAACTGCACGTTTGACTTTGTTCCTATACATTGGTACGGCAGCTTTGACGGCATGGCGAGCCATATCGCTGGTGTGCTGGATGTGTTTCCGGGGAAGAAGATTTGGGTTACTGAGTTTGCGCTGGACTTTTCATCTCTGGCTGCGACGCAGGATTACTTCCAGACGTCGGTGAAATATCTCGATGGAAACAAGTAAGTCACATTCACTTCTCTGATTACAGCGATTAACACGGCTATTTAGAAACGTCACCCACTATTCGTACTTTGGTTCATTTCGATCTTTCACGTCTAATGTTGGGTATAATGTGTCGATGCTGAATTCGCATGGGCAGTTGACGGATATAGGAAGCTGGTATCTAGGGGGCGATGCGACAGGCGTTATACCCGGGGACAATGTTGTCAAGCCTAATGTAACAGCTGCTGGGCCGTCTACCCCTACGTATGTTGTTCCACCGTTGGTGACGGAGGACAGTGGCTCGTTGGGTCTGATGAATCGGCCTTGTATATCCTATCTTGGTCTACTCTGGCCGCTTCTGGCTTTCTATATTACTTTGTAGAATTAGAATTGAACCTCCCACTTGCTATTTTCTTCTAGATTGTAAATGACTCTTTGACGAGATTCTCTGACGAGATTCTCTGTAGTGACTTTAAGCTCTCAGCCACAGATCTCAGGCGGAAATCAAGTATCTCACTAAAACTTTAGACAAATTTTCACAATGGCGAGCTAGCCACCATTGTTGCACCCTCTTTTCTCCCCGTCTGTGCTCAAGAATGTGATATCCTTGCAACTAATCCTCATAAAGGAAACTAGCTCCGTCAGACCATGCTGTCACACTATTGTTCGTTACTACAATGTCTCAGTTGATCCATAACACTTTTTCCGGTTTCAGCCACTTTTGTATGTACCGCGGAATGTGCTGATTAGCAACGGCACAAAAACGCCGGCGTCCACGACTCGCGTACTACAGCAGGGCCAATCACAACTCCTCTGGTCTCATGATGCCTTGCTGCTTTTGGCATGTGAGAACTGACAAAGATTTTCCCGTCGTCGCCGAGTTGGCCGACCAGGTGTATGCGTATCACGGCAGGATCCAAAAATCCATCCTGCAGCACGGCTTCTGTTGCCGTTGCTACATAACAAAGACTGATGCACCCTCTTAACACGTCACGGATCGTCGAACAAAGAAATGATAGACATGATGGAATCTGGAACGAGTGGAAGATCAGCCAGCATGTCGGGGGCCGTTAATGGGTCACTTGGCCATGTCACTGGCTTGTCACTCGG
This sequence comes from Fusarium gaditjirri, assembly GCA_013266175.1. Lineage (NCBI taxonomy): Eukaryota > Fungi > Ascomycota > Sordariomycetes > Hypocreales > Nectriaceae > Fusarium > Fusarium gaditjirri. The sequence goes on along the minus strand of JABFAI010000224.1, from coordinate 106,162 downwards.
CACATCGACGCCTGTCCCCGTTGTAAGCACTCCTACTTCTAGTGCTGTAGGCAAAGATTACTAACAGCAGGGTACCCAGGTTGCCATCATTGGAGACAAGGGCTCTGGGAAGACATCATTATTCGAGGCTCTTTCTGGCTTATCTCTTCATGGCTCTACCCTCTCATCAACGAAATTTCCCATCCATGCCTACTTCACACACACCAGTCGGATAGGGACAACGTTGAGAGCACGCATAAGACCAGGGAAGAGCGATGGAAAGAACCAAGAGCTTTCAGACCACTTGCATAGTTTCGAGGTGAACTATGAGGGAGACCTGGCGGCGGTTAATCTTCCTCAAATCGTCAAACAGGTTTGTAGGGTCTTTTATCCCCTGTTATCCTGATACAATCCACTAATAACATCGGACGACATACAGGCTACGAATCACATGCAGATCGCAACGGCGTTCTCTGACGAAAAGGAACAAGAAGAGCTGCAAGTATCCGACAATGTTCTTGTCATTGAGATTTCGGGCCCAGACGTTTTCGACATGGAGATCGTTGACACACCTGGGCTCTCACCTAGTGAGTAACATTGTCGTGCCGTATATCTGGTATGAAAGCTTACGTGCGCTTCATAGGCCCGGCGGTTGATGACGCACAGGAGTTAACAAGAGCTCTCATCATGGATCTTGTCAAGCAGCCCAACACCCTCATTCTGTCAGTATTACATCTCACTGTCCCCAACACAACACTAACAAAGCTCAGAGCTGTCGTTGATGCAACGAGTGACTTGAGTAGTCAGGAGGGACGTAGGCTTGCACGAGCAGCTGACGTGACAGGCAACCGCACCGTCGCAGTCGTAACCAAGTGCGACCTTGTCCCCTCTTATGAGAGAAGATTCGTAAGTCCACGTCCCTCCAAGGATAAATATCATGGAGACTGATCAATCCAGGTACTGAGAGCTATGCGTAACAAGGAACGTCATCTCGGCCATCCGTGGTTCGCTACACGAAATCTCTCAAGCGACGAACGCTTTCACGACTGTACCCTCGAGACGCGGAACTCCACCGAAGACTCATTCTTTTCAGAAAAGGAGTGGTCGATTCTCAAGCGCAGACAGCGTGTAGGGGCTTCGGCTCTAAAGGACCACCTCAAAACCCGGGTGAACGTCATGCTTCGGGGGAGTATAGACCTGCTCACAACGATACTCAACACCCCGTCGCATTCAGTTGCACCGACACGCGCTGGCAGCACGGAAAAAGCACGGCCAGCAGATGTCTACGAGACGTCGCAAGAGACTGTCGTACCAGATGTCGATCTGGAATTCGCTTCGGATGCGCCAAGACCAACACCGCTTCTCAACGCTGTCACCGTCGGGCTGACAGTCGCTATATGTCTCTGCCTTATTGGACTTGGTTGCGGCGCAATGACATTGGAGATTGCGAGTGAAGGAGGCTGGACTCGCTTGTTTCTTCTGGTAACAGCTCTACCTCAGATTGTACTGAGCTTGGTAATAACAACACCCGATACCTATTGTATGAGTCCCTGCTGACTTGGTCCTAGTTCTTCTGCCAGGCTATCGTCGTTACCATCTTCCAGATGATAGGACCCGTCAGCCAATTAAAAGTCAACTCCAAGTTTTATTCAGCAAAGCGCACTAAACGCCTTGATGGGTCAAAAGTACTATTGCCTCACGTCACCATCCAATGTCCAGTTTACAAAGAAGGCCTTAACGGTGTAATCAGGCCAACGGTACAGTCCCTCACCGCCGCCATCCGGAATTATGAATCTTTCGGCGGCACAGCTACCATCTTCATCAATGACGACGGGATGCAACTTGTGTCCCCAGAAGAAGCCGAGGAGCGACGCATGTTCTACAAGGAGAACAACATCGGTTGGGTTGCCCGACCGGCGCACAACGCCAACGGCGAAGGAATAAGCAGATTCATACGCCGCGGCAAGTTCAAGAAGGCATCAAACATGAATTATGCTTTGGGAATTAGTCTCAAAGTGGAGGACAAGCTGCTGCTGATCGAGCGCGATGAGCACTGGACACAGGCCGACGAGGACGCAGCGTATCAAAAATGCTTGGACGAAGTCCTCTCTGAAGAATTGGGCCGCGCTTGGGTAGGCGGTAACATCAGAGTCGGCGACTATCTCCTCCTCGTCGACTCCGACACCCGCGTCCCAACAGACTGCCTCATCGACGCCGTCAGCGAGCTCGAGGCCTCCCCCAGAGTAGCCATCCTCCAGTTCACATCTGGCGTCATGAACGTCACGACGAGCTACTTCGAAAGCGGCATCACCTTCTTCACCAACCTCATCTACACCGCCATCGCCTACGCAGTGGCCAACGGCGATGTCTCGCCCTTTGTCGGGCACAACGCGTTTATCCGCTGGTCTGCGCTGCAGGAGGTCGGGTCTGAGGACAATGGCATTATAGGCGGCGAGAAGGACCCTAACGCGACTACGCCGTATGAGAAGTTCTGGTCCGAGTCTCACGTCTCAGAAGACTTTGATGTTTCTCTGCGGCTGCAAACGCTGGGGTATCATATTCGCCTGGCGACGTATTGCGGCGACGGCTTCAAAGAGGGTGTCTCACTTACTGTCTACGACGAGTTGGCCCGCTGGCAGAAGTATGCGTATGGGTGCAGTGAACTTCTGTTCTATCCTGTGAAGGACTGGTGGAGACATGGTATCTTCACGCCGCTGTTCAAACGATTCATCTGGTCGAATATGCCATTGGGGTCCAAGATCACCATCATGTCGTACATCGGCACATATTACGCCATCGGGTATTCATGGATTGGTTCGCTGCTCAACTACTTCCTCATTGGATGGCTCAACGGAGAGCTGGACCACTACTACATGAGCAGCTGGCGTGTCTGGGTAGCTCTTGTGGTCGTCTTCTCTATCGCTGGCAACATCACGCTCGCTCTGATACGATACCGCTCTCAGAGTGTTGGCTTGCTGAAAGAACTCTGGACATGTTTCAAATGGGTGTTGTTGATGTTTATATTCCTTGGTGGTATATCGATGCATGTCTGCAAGGCGATTCTGTGTCACATGCTGTCTATCGATATTGGCTGGGGCGCTACCTCGAAAGAGGTGGAAGACACGAATTTCTTCCAAGAGATCAGTATAGTCATTGCGGGCTTCAAGTATGTCTTCATCTTTTGCCTGGCGGTGACAGCATTGATGATCTGCGGTGTTTACGCCTTTCCTTATTTATGGAGGATCGATGAACTCGTTGCTATCTTTCCCCTTGCAACAGTCATCTTCTGTCATTTCATGCTTCCGATCGCTTTAAATCCAAACCTGATGAAGTTTACTTGGTAGATAAAAGTATCATAGAGTTTATAGAATAGAGCTTGTATATTCATCACTGTTCTCACAGGGTAACTCGACTCTGCTTACTTTGTATTACCTGTAATCATCTGTGTCTTGATCCGCTATAAATTCGATCTATCTTTTTCTCTCTTGTAGACAATGATATTATGATTCCGCTCAAGTAACCTGGAAATGGCCTCGTATTGTTCAGGCTTATGCTCATCATCCTCAATCTGTTCAGTCATGATTCGTCCGGGCGCTCTAACAACCAGAAACCTCAAGCGGTTCATCCGTGAGATCACTCTAATGATACTCTAACATCGTAAGCCCTCAAGATACAACGATGTACCCGGGAGCATGGAAATGATGGTGCTTGTGATTTTGAAGAAGAAGAATGACTCTTACTCACGAGTGATTGCGAGTGCTGTGGCTGAATCATTTTCTCACTCCAGAATAATTGTAATATTTTGATCAAGTGCTTGTGCTCCATGCCCAAGCGGCGACTGAGGCCATGTGTAACTGTCTCACAAAGAGCGCTGTCTCGGCAGTTGCATTTATAGTGATATTCTGAAACACTGGTCATTGAACAAGCGTTGGACATGTGTGATTCAGAAGGAAATAAGTAACGGGACACTGAACCTTTGTCTGGAACGATGTTCTGACACAAGAATGTTCACTGCAAATAACCAGCCAGACGGAGAATCTCATCTAGTACATAAGCGTCGCTCAATCCGCTCAACTCACGTCGGTTATCACCACCACCATCTCAAGTTCACGACACCACACCATTCACTACTGTATCATACACTTGCAAACCTACCAACACCCAGAACCATATCTTCAGGATGCATTCTCAACCTCTCACCGATAGAGCTATGCCTGGCACTCGATGCCCAAAGTGTTCTACGTCCGACAACGATGTTTGGGTTATTCCTGGCCGCAATTGCGGACATTGCGGCACCTATTGCGAATAGAAAGCCTCCATGAGGCCCGGAAGATTCCAACGAGGCATGAACATGTCAGGGGGGCGTCTTGATTTATCGGTAAACTCAATGGGCACCAGTCAGCGTCTATTTCTAGCAAATGAATAAGCCATGGCACTTACCGTTAAGCGCACCACTTCGAGAGAACCGTCTCAGTACCACGACAAGAATAGAAGGCGTAGACCATAAAATACAAGACTCTAACAAATTGTTCATTGCTGTCTTTTAAGTGACACTATCCTCTGTGATGCATTAATGATGCAATCCCTATCCCTATACACCCGAGGTGGTTGCATCACGCAAAACAAAAAGCTCCCGCTTCCAACCAAATCACTTCGCCATTCTCTTCCCCATAATCCGTCGTAGCACCGGATCAATCTTGTCGACGGGATGCGGCTTGTGAAAGACAATCCTCCCGCCCTCTCCGAGGTGCTGAAACGCCACGGCTGCGCCGCCGTTATTCCCGCTGTGAAACCTACCTCAATCATGACGCGCACGAATCGATCCTATGTAACATCTTTGGCGGCTTCACGTTTGATAGGAAACATGACGTGAATCACACCAAGAAATTCCTTCATCAGAGGGATCACGAAGTCCTTGTTAACCTCTCCTGCATCTTCGCCTCGCGGCTCCATGATAGCACCGGCAGTAGTCGTCCGCTCCGCGGGCGTTTTGACCTTTTCTCGACCCTGCCTTGTCTTGACCGACATAGCCATCGGCTCAGAAATATGACTGAAAGTACTAGGGACGAGCTGAGGCCTATCGGTGGTCTGCATAGCGGCGAGGATCTCAGCCTCGGCTCGTTGCTCATCCTGGATTTACTCTGCACTGAGGTTGGCTGAAACAACATCAAGAAGGCCATTAACCTCTTTCGGACTGAAAAAATAACCGCTCTTCATAAGGTCTTTTCTCATGAATCCCCTGATCGATTCCCAGAACTTCTCCACTGCCGTGCGGAGCGCCCGAGACTACGAGATCCAATCCGCGTTTTTGGGACCAGTTGGTGGTTTCACATGGTAGAAGTCCTTGACGAGCGCCACTCCAATTGGCCTAAACCGGCCATGGTCGATTCCAAACGGCCGGCGCATCTTCCAAGATTTCCGGTCTTCCGTGATGTAGACCTCGTCCAGTCTTCGCGCTGCGTTCTGAGGTCTGTGTGAACGAACAGCCACCAGCATCTCGTGACATGCCGATAGGTCAGAGAGTATCTGGTAGGTAATTTTGTCCAGCCGCTTCCCCTCGGACGGATTGCTGGACAAATGGTCATTGAGCATGACGAAGAGCATGGCATGGTCGAAAGTGTGGTGATTGTCGGGCTGTTCTGTAGCTGAACAAGACAACAGTCGAGGGGGTCGTCCGTGAGTGCCTCTTGGGTATTGGGAAGTGTTTTTCGTTTTAGCAAGCTGACTACTTTGGATGAACGGTAACTAGTATCGAGTGCCCAATATTTCTGCATGCCCGGAATATGGGGCAACAATCCCTCCAGGAGACCAGCCCTGTAGATGACTTGGTTAACAAGAAGAAGCTCAAGGGCGCCAATGGCTTTCTTGTAGCTGGGCGTTAAGGCTGTTCCGGGATATATACTGCCCCTGAATCTCTTTCGGACTGGATCCAAATGATTGCACTCCATTTCGATCCAACGCCACCAATGGTAACTATGGATCTCTACAATGATGCGCTGGGTAACCGTACTAGCTCTCTGATACTCAGAAGCCTTCTTGCTAATCTCGGTCGCAAACATCATCTTGATGTGTCTTCCCATATCTGTGCCGTCGCACTGCAGGTACCACAGGTGATCGCCAGTCTTATCCAGGCGAGATTTTGCGAGTGTGAGGAGGTAGTCGCAGTTGAAGTTCGGTGGACGTGAGAAGGCCTAGTTGATGTGGGAAGACCAGAACGCCTTTGCGCCCTTGTCGCCAAAAGCTTCGTGGCTTACGAGGTCGTGCCACTTTTCGGCTCGTGGGTGGTGTAGAGGGGCTGCTCCTTCGAGGATCTTGTCGACGATGTTGCAGAGAACCTCAAGAAGGTAGACCTGCGCTTTGAGAACCAATATGGCTCTGGGATACCTAAGCGTATCACCACGATGAGTGGCTTTCGGTTCCTAGTCTACCTGTGATCTATACCGGTCCCCGTATATGATGACGTATTTGGCGGAGAAGTCGACGTTAAACAATCTAGCTGCCCGGCCGAGAACAAGCTGTCTACTGTCAAAAACCAACTAGGACTGTGGGGAGTAGGCCGTTCTGTAGTGGAGTAAGGTAAAGAGTTCGGCGGGGTTGGTTATTTCTAAAGCCGAAACTTGAGGGGGGCCTGTTTGGAGATACCATGGCATTCGCCTCGGTCACAGAGGTTTTGGTTCCGTTATTCGGGTCTTTTCAACTCCCGCTTAGCAACCTAAATCCGTCGTGTTTTGGAATGAGCAGCAGAAGACAACGTTTCATCATCCTCATGCAACCGCTTCCGACTTGACAATTCCTTCTGAACGGTCAAGGTATCTGCAAGGAGCGATTTCCACTTGAATTTTCCTTTCGGGGCAGCTGGGAAAGAGAGGCGGGGGGCTTGGCTTGGTGGACCTGGATCAGGCTCAGGCGACGTTGCCAGATCATCGGAAACCTCTTTTAGAGCGCGGTCGACTGCACATGCCAGTCGAGCGCCGCCAGGGCTATTCTTGGAGCAGAACTTCTTGCTATTCTTAAGAAGCATCTTGATACATTTTGGATCTCCATGTTCAGCTACACGCGTTTTGGTCGTTTGTCGGCGGAGACCTTTCAAGTCGATACTATTGCTATGAAGGAGAAGTAGTAGAAGGACGTGGATGTGGTCATAATGGGCTGCCACTTCCAGTGGTGTGTTACCCCAGTCATCGCTCGAGTCGACTTGCGCGCCATACTCGAGAAGCAGCTTGACCATTGCCTGGTTCCCTGATCTGGATGCTATTGACAGCGACGTGGATGTTGTACCGAATACCTTTGGGTCGGTACTAGCGCCATTTTCGAGGAGTAGCTGGACCGTGGTGATGCGACCACTGGAGACTGCACGCCATAGTGGTGTGTAGGAGCCATCTCCAGCCCAGTTGACATTGGCACCTGCTTCAAGAAGTAGACGAACCACACCGTTATGTCCATTCTGAGACGCATAACACAATGGGGTCAGTCGGTATTGATCCATTTTATCTGTCTTGACGCCTTCTGCAAGTAATAGTTTCGTACACCCTTCGTGCCCATAAGTAGCCGCAAACGATAAGGGGGTATTTCCCTTCATGTCTTGCAAGTCAGCCTTTGCACCACTGTCTAAAAGCAGCTTCATGACTGCTTCTTGGCCAGTTCGAGCTGCATAGAATATTGCCGTTCGACCGTAGCCTTCCTTTAGTTCAACATCATTCGTAAGGAGTAAGATTCGTGTTTCCGCTGTGGCCCCAAGGTAGGCTGCAAGATGTAGCCCCCTTGCCCTCCTATCGACATATCGATGTTCTCCAGATGCCCACACGAATTCACGTATCATAGATACTTGAGCAGAGGATTCAACGTTTGGGCCTGACTCAAGAAATTCAATGACGCCCTCGCAGATAGTTGCAGCATTGCGAGCGTGGAAAGCCCAGAACTTTGAAGCATAGACATACAGCCCGTCACTTTCACAATGCCTACTTCTGAAAGTAGCCAAATTCAGATAGGCAACACAGGCTGTGGTGATATAGCTCTCAGCTTCAGGAAACCAGGTCGCCTGCGTCTGCTCAAAGTATTCCTGCGTCGTGTAATGGGCCAGTCTGATGATGCCGTCGCTTTCATCAATCGTAACGAGTCCAATACAAACTTGCACCATGGTACTAGTGTCTGGTAGCGCATGCATGTTGAGCTCTTCGGTGCCGACCTCGACAGCAAGGGCGCGCCGAAGGTCTTCGACGGTAAGTGGCCTTTTTGCACAGGTGATCCATGACAGAACTTGCACAGCCAAGTCTTTGTGGTCTTGCGGCTGCTTCCTTACTCTCTCCATGGCTATCTCGTATGCTTGGTAGTAGGCATCTGAGCCGCTCGGTAGTTGTTTAAGAGCCTTATTGACGGCGGCGACTGAAATCTTGTCACGTAGAGAGTCAAGATGCAGTTGAGCCAGCAAGAACCTAGACGTTTCAGCATTGCACTCTGGTCTCGAAGGAGAAGTCACTTACATTCCTTGCACCGAGCGTACTATTTGGCTTGTGATATTTTCTTCAAGTCCTTCTTTGCTGAAGAACTCGGGTAGTTCTGGCATGCGGCCGTGGACGAACATGCGGACGTCATCGTCAGTAGCACGTATTTCGAGAGAAACACCATTTGCAAATAGACTTATGACATCAGGTACTGGTCTAGAAGTCGCAAAGATGTTGACTTGACATTTTGATTGCAAATCAAAGATCTCTTTTAGGACCTTTACCCGACTGTCACATTCATCGAGAGCATCAATAACGATGAAGACTCTTGAAAAAGACTTAGCGACAAACATGAGGGTACTTGAGATGTCCTCCAATGAAGGCCGTGACCCCGTGTTGTGGAGTGATAGAATGCTCTCTGGTAAAGTTGGTAGACTTTGTAGAAGTTGCTTTAGAACGCATGCCAGAAGCTCCTTTGCCGTTTGCTCTTCTTGGCGCCGAAAGTTGCAATAGACATATGCAAGACCAATCTTTTTGTGATCCACAAATAGTCTTTCCAAGCTGTGGATGACGATCGAGGTAAGAATTGTTTTGCCAGCGCCTGGGATGCCTGGACAGAAGAGGGTCTGATTAGGGCTATCCCGCCAATTGCAGAACTGTGGTGAATTGAGAAGCCATTGGCCGGTTCCTGGCTGCCGTCTCCCAATATTGTCGCTCTGAAAGAGACTGTAGTCAGCCGGGGTCAGCCACTCCAAGACATCTTTGTGTTGCTGGGTTTCATGGTGTCGGATGATCTTGTCAGCTTTTTTGGATGTAGCGGTGACCTCGGTCTGCAAGTCTAGGAGGATCATATCACGTTAGCTACCGCGACATAGACAGAGAGTCTTATATGCCAAGTAGATAAATCGGCCATTTCAGTCAATCTTGTTGGTTCTTAATAAAGTTTACTAACCGGACAAAACCTCGCTGATCTTCTTCTCAGCCTCTGCCTGATTCGGGTATATGTAACTGAGGAGGTCCTTGGCATATGCAGCAGCTGCCATCGCTGCGTAGCCTTGCCAATCGTCGTTCTTATGCGTGTCTGCATAGTCACAGATGCCACGAATCACCAGACACGGAAAGTGGTTCACAAGGCCGGCTGCTTCTGTTTCGAAGCAAAGGACACCTCTCTCCGCGAATTCATCGCGAATCATAGCGTCCTTCATTAGCTTGTCCGATGATGCGACCAGACCGTAGTGGACTGTCGAGTAATCCTGATCACTTGCCCTTTCGGCGCGGACCTTTAGGCTCGATGGATCGTTGCTGCAAAGATCACAGTTGGCCTCGTTATTCGGCTGGTGAAGCACTCCAGATTGGTACAGTCGGTCAGTAGATCTCGGAGGCCGTCCATACTCTTTGCGCAATCTCGGTTTCTTGTCTAAGATGTCGTTGATGAGTCGTTCAAGCTCATACCCTTCGGTCCTATGTTCAGCCATAATTCCCTGCATAGCTGATCGCAGAATGGTCGGCGGCTGATTTAGAAATCCAGACTCTTGGAATGGTTGATTCTGCATGACCTTTCCGTGATCAAAATTGAATACACCGCCGTGCTTTCCATTGCCAGGAGCACCCACGACGATATCCCCAAGACGAATATCATGCTTCGGACTAGGCGCACCGCCACCGATGCCAACCATCAAGCCAATCCTAATATTAGGAAAGCTATGGAGCATGTCTCTTGCGACGCTAGCGGCAGGTGCTATCCCGTATTCTCCTTGCGGAAGGACGGCGATTACGGTGTTATGTTCCCCGATCTTGCCTAGGGTATAGTTGTTATTATCGTTTGTGGATACAGATTGTGGACGGGCGTGCTTTTCGTCGAGGAACGTTCTGGCTGCAACATATTCAATGTGAAGGGCGCAAATCCAGCCCACTATATAGTCATGGGGGTTGGACATGGCGGCGATATTGTGCCACTACCTTTGCGATGAGAATGTGAAGAATATTTGTGATTTTGAACCCCGCTCCTTGCGACCGCAGCCTGATTTGGTCAGCTATCAACTCCTCTTCCTGATTTGTTCTATAAGCGCCAAGGCAACAACACCAAAGATCTAAGGCTGACAGCCTGATTGACTGTAGGACTTGGCCGTAAATGTACTAGCTTATAATAAAGATCATGACATAAGAAGACAAAAGAAGACATAGGGTCATTGCGTCTCTCAATCTCCAAAATAGCCAGTTTTGCGACTTCTCCACCATTACTGCCTATCTGTGTTCTCAAGGTGAGGGATGTCGGGTTGTGAGACAGATTGATCTGACGAGAAAGGGACCCATTTTCTGGATGGGAGGCTCTACTAAGGCATAAAGGTCCGGGATCTGCTTCAGTAATGGTTTCATGGCCCAATGACTTTGATCTCGCGGCTGGTGGTGCTCCTGTAGTGCATATGCAATTTATACCCCATTTCTTCGAAGTTCACCTAAAAATCTCATGTCATTTTGTACCATGTGCATCTGAAAGGAATTTGAAATGACAAGATATTGTTTTTGTTTCAGCACGTGTAATTATGGACTGTATGCATCTCAAGCCAGAAAATACATACCTAAATTCGCAGCAACTAAAAGCTGTGCCACTCAAGCGGCATTGGCATAAGCTTTCTGGATGCCTTCCAATTCCTTCAACGTCAGAGGGATGATGGTCCCATGACGAGGAGACTCGGGGTATTTATAACCTGTACGCAGTGTCCACTTCCCACCAGTGAGATCGGTCGACTCCAGTGGAACATAACCATTGCCACCAAACTCATCAGTCAGGAGGATGTATCTAGCACCATTGACATCCTCGCAATTGGTCTTGAAGATAGAAGGTCCCTCTACCTCCTGCGTCCCAGCATTCTTTCCAATGCAACTGGCTATCGGGTGCCAGTCGCCCAACCCTACAGTTAACGAAGCACTGCTTTCCTGCACGATATCCGCGCAACCATCAATGGTAGCCTTTGTGAAGCGATAATAGACTCCATCCTCCTTGATGACGGTTGAGTCAATCCGGCCATTCGGTGGTTCATCTTGCCAGACCTTTGGCTCGCTGAACGTTATAAAGTCATCCGTGGTGGCATAAACCATGCGCTGGTACTCAATAGGTTCATGATTGGGGTTTGCTTCATTGTCATAAATGCCAGACGCCCAGTAGACAACATAAGTCTTGAGGTCATCATCGTAATACGCTTCAGGCGCCCAGGTATTGCCGTAGTTATCTGGCGAAACCTCAACATGACGCTGGGCACTCCACGTGATGAGGTCTGTCGACTCCCAGATCTCGAGATATCGGCTTCCAAAGCGTTGAGCATCTCCCCAGCTGGTACCGCAGCCGATGCAGAGGTCAGTCGCGAGGATGTAGAATTTGTCTCCCTCGTGGGACCTCAGGATGAACGGATCGCGGACTCCACCGTCGCCTTTTGTGGATGTCAAGATGGGCTTCCCATTGTTCAGCTCCGTGAAGGACAAGGCGTCGTTTCCGTTGCTAGCAGCCAAATAGATGTTTTCATCACGGTTACTGAAGTAGAGAAAGGCGTAGCCTTCATAGTTGGAGTTGCAACTGATTTCCCTCTTGCCATGTTCTGCCCCAGCACGTGTAGGTGACCCAGATGTGAGGATCGGCAACACCGCCAGAGCGCTGAGAATGATTGATGGACTGAGTAAAGATAGCATTTTAAAAGAAGATGTGGCAAGATAGGTTGCTCTGATAGACTGGGATTGGAATTTGGAGTGCAAAGCTTGTGACTTCTTATAGTTGCATCTTGCGAAATGTCCCACTTTCGCCATGACCTCGCTTTTGAAGATCCTTTCTTGATCAGAATGCAAGGTTCTCACGATATGCTTAGATGGACGCTAAGCGCTAAGCTTAAGCTGAGTGATTGGATCGGATAAGTTGATCGACACAACTCCAGGTTTTCCTTCCCCGCATTGACCTATTCATTATTATTCTAGGAGATCTTCGCTATAGCCGAGCGAATAGCCAGTCTGCTCTTTCGTTATACGAGAATGTAGATCCCATGACATATTAATCCGCGCCAGTTTCAAAGACTCTTGTAAGCTACTGTGCGCAGTTACAAAGCCGCGCCAATAAATCGTCAAGATACGTAGGGCCTTACCAGTGCTTGCCCTGTACTAGTCGCAACTTAATGTCCTAGTCCATGCTTTTTATGGCCATCTAAAGACTTTTGGGGTCGCCTTCAACGCCACTCCTGATATCGGGAAGGCAGGCTGAGAAGAGATCCTAGATAATTAATACATATCAAGGTATCATCGACTTCCTGGTCTCCCTACGTATCTAAGAGTTTATAGCAGCCATATTGTCGATGGCCCTGATGTGTATGCAGAAATGCCAATTTGCAGTATGCGAGACGATCGCTTATGATGTCAACGAGTCGCTACACTCACAAACGCTTCAATCGTTAATGATTTTGTGTCACACTAGTGATTTATATATGAGTTATCAAGTCATGCTATCCATCTAGGTGTAAATAGCTAGCTATTTATCCTGAGCTGGCCAACAAAAGAAACATATTTACAAGCGCATCCCAGGCGCAGACAATAAATACAATTGAAAGAAACAATCAAAAGAACACTACAGCTTAGTCAATAGCATGGATGCTTTACCAAAATGAAAGCTAGTTATGCCTTGAGTAAAACAGCAGCGCCTCCCACTAGAAAGATTACTTGCTGCAGTGACCACGACGGTGACTACCATGGCGACATCGATGACGAGCGGTGCCATGCGCGCTGTGCGATCGGTGGGAACCCTTCTGCGTAGCGCTCTTCTTGGAGCTCTTGGTCGTTACAGGCGGCACGGGGTATTTTACCGCCTTGGCGGACTCAACGGCAGCAGTAGCCTGAGCAGAGGTTGAAGACTTGACGATCGAGAGTGTTGTTGAAGAGGGTTTTTGGTGAGCCATGCTGTGCTTATCACTAGCGGGCGTGGGAGCAGGTCGCGAAGAAATGGCAGTTGACGCCGGATTCGAGCTCTTTGCGGTTGTGAGCTTCACTGTGACAACCCCGTGCACCGGGACCGTAACCTTGACGCGATTGCCAGACAGAGTCACCTTGGTATTGACCATCTGTGCCTCAGCATCCGAGGTGAAAGCCTGAGCTGTTGTGAAGGTACTTCCTGTGACGCCTAAGTCGACAGTCTGGCCAGCAGTGCCAGTGTTGGTAAGCACCAAGACAACACTCCCATCCACGTTCTCAAACGCACCGACAATGGTATCTTGGACAACGCCTGAAGTCGAAAGCCTATGTGCGCCAGGGCGAATGTGGCGGGACCAGTGAGCAATAGCCCAGAGAATCGAAGATATGGTAAACTTGGTGCCGTCCGTGTCGATGACGTGAGAAAGAGACCCTCGGTTGTTGGTCTCAACGCCCTCCCAGTAAATATACGCCGAAAGATCAGCATTGACGATGCCTTGCGCGATCTTGACTGCCCAGGTGAAGCCTTCGTTGGAACCCCCGTTGACGTACCACGCTGTCGCAAACGCCTGGTCATTGGCAGCTCCCTCGGACATCCAAGTTGGCAAAGTAGTGTTCATAGGCTGGTCGGGGCTACTGGAGTACTCATGCGATGTAATGACAGATAGATACTTCTCCACCTCAAGCTCAGCCAGCTTCGCGGTGTAGTCCATCTGCGACCTCCAGCCGATATTGTCACAGCACGTCATCTTGATATCGCCAAGGCCCTTGGATTGCAAGGCGCTGTGCAGAAGCGGAATGACATCTGCAGCCTGCTCGGCAGTTGAGAGCATAAAGTCCGAGCCGTCGCCCTCATTGAGGAAGCCAACGTGCGAAACAGGAATGCCAGCCTCCTTGTAATAGGAGAGGTACTCGGCTACCATCTCAACGTAACGATGTCTCCAATCTCCAGATGCGCACGACACACCAGGGGTACCGCAGAGACGGCCCATACTCTTAGCTGACTTCATGTATACAGGCGCAGACCAAGCATTAGCGTAGATGGTCTCCACGCCATAGCGCATGGCCTGTTTGCTGAACCAGACCTGGCCATCATCATCGCCGTCAAAATGGAACACAGGCTGTTTCGTGGGGTTGTCGGTGTTGGTGCTCGTAATGGAGTTGGAGTCATCGCAGCCGATCTTATTTCGGATAATAGAAAGGCCCGCACCGGTCGTCGTGTTGAAGAGAAGGTCCAGGCCCTCTTTTTGAGGTCCGGGGCCGAGATTTTGGAACTGCTTCGCATGTCCGTAGGCCTCGGAGACACCAAAACCATCGATGACCTGGAGCCTATTGTTGGTATTGACAGTAACGGATGCATCGCCGAGCGCCAGGCCGGCATGAACTGTAAGGACAGAGAGAACGAGTGAGGAGAGCATGTTTCCGGTAAGAAGTATATAAATGGATTGTGAAATGAATGTGGAAAATGAAAAAGAACGAGCAAAAAGTGAATGAATAAAGAGTTGGAGACTGCTTCAGCGGGGAGAAGAACGGCTCAGCTCATTAAAGTACTGAACAAAAGCCAGGGTCTTGACATCGAAGGCAATGAGTCTTCTCGTCGAGTGGATCACTAATACTTGCAGCCCGTATAGCATTTCCCTATTATCCCGGTAACAAACAGGGGTGGCGGGATGACGGCACAGCTAGACATATCGCATGTTGGCAGTTTCGAGGTTCTTGTTAAATTCGAGGGGCTCCAAACAACATTTCGCAAAGGACTGGCAGTGCCGTCTACTCCGACCTGGAAGCCCAGGCTTTTTTAGAACAATGTACGTTACATTGTTTCTGAGCGAAGTTTACAGGATCGTCAGCAATCAACAGGACCGTGGGGGTTACTTAGAAGATGGCATGCAAATTGCAGACCTTGCAATCTGAAACAAGTTCCGTCTGCCTGCCTCTTCCATAGTGAGTATTATCAATACTATGCATATTTGATCTTGCCTTGCCCTGTTTAGAGTCTCCTACCACGCAAAGATGAATGTTTCCTTTGTGCAAACCGCTTTAGGCATCGAGTCATTTTCCCTCGTCTCAATCAATCAGCGCCTATCCACAATTGAAACGTGAAAGCTTATTTCGCCGCTAACATGACGTTGGCAGTTTCAGGTTCGCCAAAAACCATCTTAGCGAGCCACGCTAAGATGTTTGACAGGCGAGGGAGCGATAAGGCGGCTTGTTCCATGGTCGTGCCCGGATAACCGGCAGCATCTGAAACAGCGGGAGGTCTGCCAATCATTTCCGGGGAGCTTGTCATCGGCAGATCAGGTTTGGATGCTCATGATGTACCTTCAGACGGCTTTTGAACAGAGTACAGTGGGCATAGGCCGCTGGATCCTCTACCTGAACGGTTACTAAAGCTGCAGATAAACAGCTGAAGCCACGGATCCATCTGTCTGCGATAATCATGGAAGATTTTGTTAGACCATGTTGTGTTGATCACTTTTCCAGACATGGTCGAAAGAAAGAACAGGTCCTACAAAGAGATTTATTAAAATAGACCTTATGAATCCCCAACAGATTGGAACGCGGTAGAAGGAACATGGAGGAATAAAGTAACTATAAGTTATGATTTTACCTTTTAGTGTTCTTCGATTGACTGGCTTTAGTGACCGACTTTGTCAACACCTCAGAACAGTAATCAAGAACCGTGCAATGTGGAGCATGTGTTCGTTCAATGCAGGCAAGAAAACACAGGACCTATACAGTTAGTAAAGTTAGGACTAAAACTTAGGTAAATTAGTAAATTTTAGAAGATCCTTTAATCAGTTTATTTTAATATCATAAACTTAGTCTTCCTCCTCAGATCTTTGTGGCTTAGGCTGGCTAAACAACTGGGGCCAGGTGGTCAGGTTCGAATGTTTCGCCAGAATGTAGTTGACAGGTGCCCTGCTTCCCTGACGCCTCTTGGGCGAGGGACTGCCTTGGGTTTGTCGTCGTATCATCGTTGCCAGTAGTAGCAGCCAATTCCTGCTTATAGGCCCAAAAGTTGCTAAAGCAGCGTTTGTACCGAAGCCCATCAGAAATGGATTGCTTGTATGGGGCGTTTCTGGCTTGGGACCTTTGATGGGGCCGTTGATTTCGTAGAAGAAGGCGTATTTGAGCTCATGGTTCAGGCTGAAATATTCATTTTGAGTTCTGCGGATTGGCGGCAATCCAGGAATCTCGCTTTATCTTACAAGCATTCATCTCACTGGAAGGCCAAGCGCCGTCTTCCTCATTCACATCGAACCACGCTCCACAAAGGGAACCCCATGAACACACCATCATCTTGCTTTCCTGTCTACCTCAAAATCATCTCCAGGTCACAAGGTAGTTTTCACTCCATCCTAAAGGACGAAAAGCCTTAGGTAAACTATTATTAACTTAGGTGCTGAATTTAGTCTAATATTCTAAGTTTAGACAATTTCTTTATCTGATATCAGGATATCGATCATTTACTTCGATACTGTTACATCTGCGAGCGCATTTAACACCCAGATTGAGGCCGAACTAAAAGAGCCAATGGCAACAATAGGACCGTGGACACCAGGAATCTGAAGGCTCATGGGCTATCGCTCAGTGCGGAAGTCTACTACCGGCTGGGATCCGAAGGGCTGGGTGTAGTAACTGATCAGGTTCAGAACCCGCGTAATAAGCAGCACAACACTATCTTCAGAGGGGAGGTCTTTTGCCGCCACTTGCTCCATATACTCCTCGCTCACATGGCTGCCTTCGCGGCTCGGGCCAGAGTCGTCAGAGACAGAAGAGGTGTACTTCGCCGCTCGTATGCTTCGTCGCGGTCTCTTGTGAGGGGAAGTGCCCTGGTTGCTTGCAGTTGTTGTATTAACACTGATGGTATTAGCTGCCTTATGCTTGTAGGCAGTAATAGTCGCTAGGGCAGCCCAATCTCTCCAAGTTTGGTGCCGTATTTTCCGACTAGGTAGTGCTTGCTAATCTCAGGGTCTTCCTCCTGAGGGCCGCTAACAAAGTCGGCGATTTGGTTGCGGGCCTTATCAGTAAGGCTGTCGTCAAGGGTGAAAGGCTTGTTCTCAAATTCGGGAAGCAGACTACCCCGCTTCTTTGTAGCAATGACGTGACATATTAGGAGCTGATGGGTGCTCTAAACGCTGCCGCTTTTGTTGAGGTATGCGAAAGAGAGGAAAGTAGAAGCATGTTTGTTGTATTCGGCGGCCTTCGACTTGAACATGGTCTTAGAGGCAACTTCCTGACGTTTGAACTGGGGATCCGTGGCAGGCAACCACTCATATGATAACGAAGATAGAAAAATGCTTCTGCGATTGCCAAACACCAGAGAGCCAATAAAACCAAGGGGTAGCCGACATTAAACATGGCGATTTGTGGAGCAAGTCGCCCTGACTCTTTGTCGGCCGGGCTGGGTCATGGTTCGTAGGTTGCACCGCGGGTGTACTGGTTGATTGGGGAGTTGCCGAGACAGCTGGGTTGAGATACTGAACCCAGGTGCGCTGGAGCGACATTCCATCAACCATTGGCCAACGGCACAGCTGCAACTTGCACAGCATCATCCCAAGGCTTGACGCTCTTTGTCTGCTCCTCGGTATCCATCTCATCACGCTTGCGCTTCTCTCCCCGAGGCACGTCCTCCGACGCCCGTGTCTTGAGACCAGCGAGCAATTGTCCCGCAATTCGCTCCGAGAAGCTCGCGTGCGGTTCGAATGGGACCTGGACGTGCTGTATCGCTGGCCAGATGACGTTGTCCATGTCTTCAGTCGGGTTGTCGAAGGCGCGGAGAAGCTCGGAGGGGATGTCGGCTTGGAAGACGTGTGCGTGGGTCGTGTCGGAGACGTTGGTTACCAGCAATCGGACCTGGAGAATTAATTGTCAGTGGGCTGAGGAACGAGGCAATGGGGTTTGGCCTACAAAGAAGATTTCTGGCGTCGTCTGGCTCTTCTGCCGTTGGAATTGAGCAAGGGACAGCAGAATGCAAACCAGGTATGGATCCTCAAACCACATCGCTGGAGTCAAGTCTCGTAACCGGCGCTGGTAGAGTCTCTCGGCGGGGAGATTGAGGGTGCCAGGAACAGGATGGCGTCTGGGTCTGTTGGCTCGTTTCCGCTGCTTTACGAGTTCATCGTACTGGAAGTGCCCAATAATCGGCGGCTGCTCGAAGTTGTATACCTCGTCGATCTTGAAAACATTGCACTCTACCATGTGGAGCTTCGCCTTGTTGTAGAGAAAATAAGGTCGACCGTAGGCTTTGATGATGCCACGAGGACGCATCATAACGCAGAAGCAAGCGAACCTGCCGCTGGCGAACTCGCCATTCTTCATCCGTGGAACAAGTCGCGCAAGGTCTCGGTCGGTGTCGCTGCTGGGTGAGAGCGGTGGCGATGGTGGGAGGGAGAGCGAGGGAGAGGTAGAGTCGAGGTGATTGAACTGGCAGTGAAGGACTTGGAGGTGCTTGCAAGTCCAGAAAAGAGGATGAACATGGAATCGAGGGTTCTCGACGCAAATTCTATGCAGAGACTTTGTTATCGGCGTCGGTTGCTCCATCGCGCGTGCATCACAAGAGAGCCAAATGAATGAATGATTGTTGCGATGATGTTTTTTGTTTGGCAGACGCGACTTCATGACGCGACATGAATTTGGCGGGGGCGGGACGGAACTTTCTTTCTCCACTGGGCCTGACAATAAGCCCGGGATGTTCATTGGCCAGACAAGACGGGCCTACTTTGGAAATCACCAAATAGCAGGGAAGATTACAGTGGGCTTACAGGGGAATTGGGGCCTTCGAAATAGGGACGACAGGTCTTCCGGTTTGACATCAAGGCATTAACAAGACTATCTAGTATCCTTTATGAGATTCATTAAAACATCATTCCCAAGTAAAGAACTGCTTTTACAAACAGTGCACTCCGAGATTGAACTGCAAAGAGACCGGCAGAAGAGTTACCACTGTTCAATACCCTCGTCCCTCATCAATATCGTCCTTCATAGTCCATGGCCATTCCAACCAAGCCCCGAATGTTTTCCAAAACGCCCTTTCTTCCCTTGACATCGCTTAGATCGAACCAGTGAGTTGCCGTGACCTTCAACGGCTCAGCCGGAAGCTCTCCGGATTCCATCTCCTGCACATACATATCTGTCACATGAAACTCCAGAAAACACACATAGTGGCTTGTGGCATTTATTACGATTGCTCTGCATTGGTTAGTTATCAGTCTCCAGAAGCCAGAGGCTGGGCGCATACCGTTCGTTGTTGAGCTGTGCCAGGTCATGTCTGCATCTGGCCAGAATAGCCTCGCAAGTCATCTGAGCCAAGCACTCATCCGAGATTTTGGGCCTGCCATGATCGACAACAAGACGTCGTTTAGCCTCGAGTAGTGCAATCGCTACGTTCGGCTCGGCAAACGACTGTCCCCCTTCGACCTTGAGGCTCAATCCACCATCGTCAATGCCAACAAACTGCTTTTCTAAATCAGATATGTTAGAGACGATGCGATGTCGCTCGGGGCGAAAGTCAACTATGCGTGACGACTGGGGAGGTTGTGTGTAGTACAGCAAGTGTCGCAGCACGCGTGTGATCAGAAGAACGGCGCTGTCTTCGGCTGGAAGCTCTTGAGTCGGTTGTTGTTCGGTGTAACTAGGACCGCCAGACCCATCGCTGCCAGCCGACGGACTGGACCGGTCTTCAGGATTGCTGCTAGAGATCTGATAACCGGCTGAGTTGACATATCCTTCAAGAACAGTATTTCGTCGAACTCTTTTTGCTTCTGGTGTTCCTTCATTACTGGAAACTACACGGGGACGAGGATACTGCTTGACGTCTGCCAGCGCAGCCCACATCTCACCCAGAGAGAAGCCGTACTCGGAAATCAGGAAATGAGTGCTGTGGTGCATCAAAGCCAGATCAGGTCCTTCAAGAAAGTCCTTTACTTTCTGGACTTCTTCAACGCGCTGCGTGTGTTTTGCGTAAACGGGGAGTACGTTGTGTGTCGTCGGCGAGACGATGACCTGGCAGGCCAAGAGCTGGCGGCGGCCCCAATTGCTGCCGGAGGCTTGGAGGTCGTCGATGGATAATGCCCCATTGCTTTTGAGCTCCGCCTTGACATGTGCGTCATATGCACTTACAGATGTATTACTTTCGAAATACCTAGTCGACATCCTGATACTCAAAGAAGAAATTGTCTCAATTTTGTAAAAAGAAGTTAGACTAAATTTTTCATAAGGTATCCCAAGTTTATGGTAGGTTACCTAAGGCTCTTCGTCCTTTAGGGTCGAGGGAAATTTGTAGTATGGCCTGGAGACGGTTTTGGATTAGGGATATGCCTCGAGCTCTTGGTTGTAAGATTGGTTGCGCTCTTGACAGCGCACGTGGGCGAGAGTTGATACTTGCCAGACAGCTTACCTTTTGCTCCCAAGAAAGTCCAGAGTGTCACAAAGAAAAAACAGAAGTTATTTGAAGTATGGGTATCCAAAGAAGGATTTAAGGGAAAGAATTACCAGTAAGGATAAAAATGCAGTATCTATGTTTATGGGGTTCCCTTTATGGAGCGTGAATCAATGTGAATGAGGAGGATGGCGTTTAGGCTTGCCAGTGAGCCTAATGTTGATAAGATAAGCGATGTGGGTCCCCGTCAATCTACAGGGTAGTCAACAGTCAACGCACCTTGATCAGGGCGTTCTGATCACATCAGAGTGACAAAACATAATTTGTATAGTGTCCCAGTAAGTCCATCACCGCAGAAGTCATGTATTTGTTGTAACTAACCGATCGCAGACATATGCAATACATCCATTCATAGCACCACTCAGTCTGCATAGTTACATGGTCTCGCCCGCAACTAGGATTCCGCCAACTCATGCAATGCGTGTGCGTATCGGCAATCGATGGGGACTGAGCACAGAGCCTCAGTCTCCCGAGCAGCACGTTTGATATGGATTATTGATTCATGTGTATATCACCAAATTGACATGAGGTGATCAGAAGTTCACTCAGTTGGCATTCCATGATGCAAATCAAGAGTGATTTATGCCCGATCCCGTGAATAGCCACGCGCTGAACCACGCCATCAGTAGATTGACCCTATTGCTTACAATTATCATCTCGTAAAAGCCACTTTCAGCACTGAGCGACGTGACATGTCTTGTCCTTGAATACCCCATCCTGGCGTATCATGTCATGCATCCTCTGTCTGTTCAGAATAGCAGAGGACGGCACTAACTAGGGCGATGATTTAGGTGCTCCCTAAACCGCAACGGGTTATTAGATGAGTCACAGGACTGTCAATGTCAGTCAACAAGACATAGGTCCTCAAACTCTCCACTGGAGAACATCCGGGAAGTAGTGTTATAAGGCTCTACATTATTCAGTTACACGGCTTTTCTGTATGAAGCGCATTGTAGCCCCGGGAAGCTTGGTCGCTCGTCTCTGTGACTTGTTTATGTTTATACCCTGATTTGCAGTTTAGGGGAGGTAAGTAAAGCCAATGGAAGGCCTCAATCTTAAGAAATAAATGGTTTAGGGAAGTTGGTAGAAATTCAAGATACCTTATGTTTTGTTTACTTTAATATGCTGTGATAATGTCTAATATTTACTCTCCTCGATGTTATTTTACTTGATATTAGTGGTTTTCATTCTCTGCAAAGTGCAACCTTCAATCGTGATGGGAGGACATTATGCACGTGACAACGTGTAAAGTTCGTGAATTCCTCCTTCCATAGACTGAAGATCGGCCAATCTTGGATCTAATATCACTTAGAATGGAAAGATAATTATTCCAAAATGCTGATTAGCGCAGCTAAACATAAGAAGTCAAGACCGGGGGTTCTTTGGTTGACATGAACTGCGTATTATCTTATCTGATCGCCGGTCACATCACTTCATCCAGTGCCTAGATGTAAGACAACCAGAATAACATGTCCTTAAAACACCATACCACAGAATTTCGCCCCGTTTAGGCTGTTCTAATCAATCTATCTCGCTTCAATAACTGCCAAGTTTGATGTGAGCTGTACGGCCACAAGAACAGTTAATGGTGATCATCATCTGTGCGCACCTTAACCTAGACTATTGCTAAAAGTCTTCAAATCATGTAGTCTCTATTCAGGCTCATATAGAAGCATATCGTCTATTAAAAGTTCTGAAGGGAAAAGACAGCGTTGAATGATGTACTTCGCATAACTGAGACAAGCAATTGAATGCTTAGCAAACGTTCTTTGGTCTAACACACAAGATCACACAAACGGTTCCCGAGTGACATCCTTATGACGAAATTTTATTCCATAAGTTAATGAATCTGCCATTCTCGGCTAAATTCTGACAGAGGATGTATCTTAACGAGCCCAGGATAGTCTCTATACACTTCCCCGCATCCCTGAGACTTGGCCCCCAACTCGTGAACGAAACAGTGTCTCGAACCAATCACTACCCTCGAAACAAACAAGGATGATATCCCTCATACCAATTGTCATCATCAACATCAACCCCACTCCCTGCACATATCAGTCATGCGCCTCGTCAACACCCAAACCATCCAACTCGAGTTCCTCAACGACGATAATGTCCCCGACTACGCCATTCTTTCACATACCTGGGAGCAGGAAGAAGTTCTCTTCCACGACATGGGACGTGACAGCGCCAAGTCGAAAAAGGGCTACGCCAAGCTCGAGAGCTGCTGTCGCGTAGCGCGCGAGAACGGCTTTGAGTATATCTGGGACGATACCTGCTGTATCGACAAGACGAGCAGTGCGGAACTGAGTGAAGCCATCAATTCCATGTATCGGTACTATCAAGGGGCCAGAGTCTGTTACGTATATCTCGCAGATATATCCGCCGTCTCTGAAATCTCGAACAGTAGATGGTTTACAAGAGGCTGGACACTTCAAGAACTCATTGCGCCAAGTTCGATGATCTTTTTCGATAAAGACTGGCGGGAGTTGGGTACCAAAAAAAGCCTCACACGAGTGCTCTCGCAAAGAACAAACATACCAGAATCTATAATCCGTGACAGCGAAGAGCTGGAGACGACCAGCATCGCACAGAGAATGTCGTGGGCGGCCGACAGAGTCACAACAAGAAAAGAAGACGGCGCATATTCTCTCATGGGTATCTTTGGTATCAACATGCCCCTCCTCTACGGCGAGGGCGACAAGGCCTTTTATCGTCTTCAAGAGGAGATTATGCGCGTGTCAGACGATCACAGCCTCTTTGCTTGGAAGGCCACCGGTGCTCGCGGCGGGTTACTTGCCCCAACGCCAGCTGCTTTCAAGGATTCAGGTGATATCATCCCGTGGAATCCGTTCATGCCGTACAACAGTCCATTCACTATCACTAATAAGGGAGTGCACATGGAGGCTCCATTTATTGCGCAAGATACTTCCGGTCGGGGCCTTTGCGTTCTCCATTGTACGAGGATTGGGACCAGGGATAAGTTGATTGCAGTCTATTTGAGAGATGTATATCTGACAATGGAGCATTTTGAGAGGTGTAGGACTGATGAGTTGGAGTGGGTTGACTTGGACATCTTCAATCTTACACAGTACCCCGTGAGGTCTTTGTGTATACGGCTACACCTCCCATCAATATCCCGAAGGTCACAACATAAAAATGGGCAGGCTGATGCACTATCGGATGCCATTACAGTTGTTGAGCGCTATGCCCAGTCGTCACTCCCACAAGCCGCTTCAGCAGGTGATTCCGGGTCAGTCTGGTATCTCCTAGCGCAAGCCCCGTCCGGGATAATGCACGACCAGGCCCGCTCAGTGATCTGTCGCGCTGCTCGCGGTGGCCATGAGCGCCTCGTCAGCCAGCTTTTGGCAAGACGAGACACATCCACTCTCATAGCCGACAGTGAAGGTCGGACTGCTCTCTCCCATGCTGCAGAGTGTGGCCAAGAGGCCATTGTTAAATTCATCCTATCCAGCGCCCGAATCCATCCTGACGTAAGGGATGCGCATGGACTAACAGCGCTGTGGTACGCGGTGTACCATAGACACACTAACTGTGCAAAACTCCTTCTCCAGAAAGGTCGAGTCTCCGGTAATGTGGGCGGTACCGGTAATACCCAAACCGCTCTTTGGCACGCTGCCTCCGCCGGCGATCTCGACCTGGTGAAACTCCTCCTGCAGAACAAGGCACTACAATCTACTGGAGGAGAACCAGCCCTCTGCGCAGCAGTATCCCACCAACACCCCGCCATCGTCGACACCTTGCTCCAACACGGGGCCAACCCCGACGAGCGAGACACAAAGAGACGATCCCCGCTGCACATAGCATGCAGAAGGGATAACCATGAGATAGTAGCTCTGCTAATGAGACACGGTGTCAACGCTGATATTTTCGATTCATCGGGTAAGACGGAGCTGGCGTTTGCGACGTTCAGGGGAAATGTGGCACTGGTGAAGGTCTTGTTGGAGAATGGGGCGAACCCGAGGGCCAAGTGTGCGAATGGGAAGACGGCGGCGGCTTATGCGACGGGTCAGGAGATGAAGAGTCTGATTGGCAATCAGAGATGGTATAAGACGTTGCTTGATAGGACGAGTACGAATCGGTCGTGATGGCGGGTTTGTGTTTTGTGGACGAGGAAGCGGCATACCTGGAATGCCGGGCTGGTATGCGTCAACAGGGGTACAACAAGCCAGGACACGGTGACTTGACAGAGATTACAAAGTAGTCACATCTTAACGTTGCAAACATTGCCCCGTCAGACCGAGGAACTCTGTGAGCGAGAGTCGCTGCAATGTTGAGGTGGAAATATGACAGGCTACGATAAGCAACGATTGCGGCCGACCTTGTGGACTGAAATGACAGGAGAATACGATCAGTGGATGAAGAGGTTTACATGACTACCGAATCTGAATGTGCTGAGTGGTGTCCGCGAACTTTAGTCTCGGCCAGACAGTCGATGCCGGAAGGTATGCGTCTCATGTTAACGACAGACTCGAAATAGCGAAATGCGAAGCGCGTTGATCTCGTTGGGTTGGAGACGAAATATCACTGCCACCAGTTAAAAACCCGGCTCGCTCGTTCACCGACCCTGTAATGTCCTCCCCCAATTCACTTGGCTCGCTGGTAGCGTGTCGTATCACCCCGCGGTTCGACTCGGTCCGCTGTGAAGAAGTCTCGCGTGTACATTGCAAACTGTTCCAAGATGTCCATTAGCACGGCCATGGTAGGAGAAGGAGGTCGGGCTCGGTTGACTTTACGGCTGTTTGCGAGTGCGGCTCCGACTGTTTGGAGCTTGCGTCCAGCTCATGGCTCTTGGATGTTCCTCATTGCCCGACGCGTCTTTTGCCTGAGAAGGAAGCGTTATCAGGTTCTGCATGCATCGCGCGCCTTGCATCTTCATCACCAAGCTTACCCTGTGCTTCAGCACCCCGCGACAATCTCACAGGCGGCTTCACCTTCAGCGCTCTGTAGCCTGCCGCGGGGGGGTGGCTTTGCGGTTCAAACCGTCCGCAGAGGGCATCGACATGCTTGTCGGCAGATGTGGATTGGGACGGCGGTCCTTTCGAGCATGGTTTGTCAAGGTGTTTGTCGTTGGAAGGTGAGGACGCTTGTGGCGGATACGCACTGAGCTTCGCTGGCTGTAGATTTATTGTTGCGAGGGAGAGACGAAAATGTTGTAACTCTTGTGAAGGGCAAAGAAATTGCGATGCTACGTGCGTCATCAACTTGAAGAGACAAGCTATGCCGCGCGAAACCCTCCACCTCAAATCATTTGACGTGACGCGTACCTACCGTAGAAAATACTACTTTGCAGAGCGTGAACTGCCCATCATGGTCATAGGTATGTGCTACTGCGGCCCTGATGGATTGGAACAGTCACAATCACGAGGTAGCATAGCACAATTTCACGCGAGTCTTGCATCTCTGCAATCGTGATTCATCTTCAGTTGTGAACACTAAGGTACCTCTCAAGCCTGATCAGTGATAACCGTTCCTCTCGCTATCCTTCCTATCCCATCCTCGCAGTCAGACCAAACACTCAGTGAAACAACAATTCGCCTCCGTGAAGTTCCTCGGTATACGCCAAAGCGCTGTGATTCCCGTCAAATGGCGACATCTTGTGAATAGTTCTCGTGGCTTTGAAACATGTTAGCCGCCATGTAATCGGCGTCCAGAAGCATCTTGTATTGACTTGCGATCGTCCTTTAGCTTTGCGAGGTAGACTTGCTGCCTTTCTCGCCGCTGAGAGGCTCACTCTTGGCAGCTTCGAGCTGTTTGTTCAGACTTTCGTTGACGCCAATTTGGCTAGTCAGCTCCGACTCGGCGGCCCGCCAGAAGTTCGTAATGTGCTCTAGCCGCGTCTCGGCCAGAGCGATCTGTTTTTTGAGCTCTTCGTTCTCAAGAGCGAGCTGCCCATTGCTCTCCCGGAGAGCGTCGTTCTCATCATTTACGTACTTGTTCTCCCCCTCAAGCATCTCAACGCGATTGCAGAGTGCAACCACGCCCAGATGATCGGTAGGAAGTTCAACAGGCATTGTGATGTTGCTGGTAGTGTTGTGTTGTATGTGAATGTTGGGGTTTGAAGTGTTGTATTGGGGATGTGATGGAAAAGATGACCTTTCGTCTGGATGATTGAAGAAGTGAGAATTTGTGTGGATGGAAGAAGAGAAAAGGTGAAGATTTGTGTGAGAGTTGTGGGGTCTGAGTATTTGAGCATTCTGGTTGCCACTGCCAGCAGCAGATGGGACTCTTGAGCGCGCTCTGACATTGGCAGGACGTGAGTTCAACTTCAGCAGATGTCTCCCCCTGAGGTTAAGCACTGAGAGCTCCAAGACTACGTGGGTGGTACGCTTCACGCAAGTGGTCCAGTTCACTCAGTAGAGGATGTTGACCAAGCTGGTGCACTCTCGCAACAACCCCATCGTAAAACATACTCATAAGCCAGCCATGGCTGTTCTACTTTTACAAAGCCCCTGCTAGCATGTCCAACGATCTTACTCTATTCTGTTCAGTGTCAGTTCGGCGATGTTCTCAATGATGCCTTGTCCAAAGTCAAAGCGGAACACAATGGTGTTCAGAACGAGAACACCAGATGCTCTCTCAACGAACTAGCCCGGAACAACTGCACAGCAAACACCCAACGATGAACAGGAGGTGAAATGAATCGCAAAGTCTTCGCCTCATCCTCTACGTTGGCCAACCTTCTCCCTGTCTCATCTCACAACTGCAAATATGACTAACCCCTTATTTCCAGGAAGGACTCCCCCTCGAGTCGCATCCACTCCTCCGAGTGACCTCACCCAACGATGAAGACATCATCCCGATGACCCTGACTTCTGCCCAGTATTCCCTACGATCTCCCACATCGTGTAAGAGCCGACGACCAACTCCCCGGATCTCGAATAGTAATCGAATGAACAATGAGACACCTCTGGGAGCATCGTCCACCAGACTGGCCCGCAACTCTTTGCCTCATCCAGCCCAGGCATGCTCTCTGAGGTACTGAGCTCGTGATGTCTCTTCGTTTGCATCAACACTCACTCTGTTTCTGCCTTTCTGTACCCAGGCCCGCAATATGCGACTCGCGCTTATGATATATCGAATCTTGAAGCAGGCTAATTCGGCGAGTCAACCACGGTACTAGCCTATGCCGTGGACTAAAGGTGGAGGTTTCAAAAATGCTCCCAAAACTGACAAGAGAATACCTTTGTGAGATGGCTGGTTGCGTTCTTGCCTTCCTCTCAGTCAGCCTAGCAGGACAACGCTGAAGTTGAATCGATCCGCAAATCATTAAAGAAAGTCTTCTCCCCAGTCCTTCCATCGTCCTCCTGCCGCGACGCGTTGGCGTTCTTCCACATGAGGTGGCTGTGTCATACCTGCTGGTGCATGCAAAGACGTAAATCTGCAGAGCGTGATGTCTGAGTCACAAACTGTTTCGACCACATTCTCCTGCCCAGCCACCGAGGGCAAAAGCCACATCGTCTGTTTCCCGAGTCTCCTTGTCCTTATCGCTGAGAAACGTCTTCCATTCTTGAGCGACATCCGCTTGTCTCGATCTCCTTATTGCAAAGCTTGATAAGGAAGTCCGATGTCTTGCGAGTCTGCTGGCTAACTTTGCTGTGACTTCGCCCTTCATGTACATATCAATGTCCGTTGTGTAGCGTTTGGCAGGATACGTGAGCATCATCGAGGCGGATTGCTTGCGATGTCTATGGACTTGTAGGATGCACGCTTAGTTGGATGCCATTTATTCATCAGCTGTAATAGCAGCTTCGTAAATTCTTTCATCCCATCTTCAACGTCTCAGGATGGCAGTCGATTCATCTTGATCACAGGGATAGCTAGTCTCGGTCATTTTGCAGTCAGCGGTGCCAGTTTGTATGAGCAACAACTTCCGTTCAATAGTAGGTAAAGTTACAGGACAACTCAGTGTATTCACTGGGGCTTCTCCTCTGAAGCATCAGGATTGGCTTAGCGCTTCACCACTGACCAACCACGCTCCAACTTCACTTCTTGGCAGGCCTCGCACCTCAGTTTTTCTACGCTCGATTGAATGGGACTCTAGACTATGAGCCAACTGTTGCTCCGATGTCCATTGCCACCTGACTAATCTCTTCCCATGGCCCCTTACAGTTTTACCAGATGTCCTGTCTGCTTGCCCCGCTTTGATTTCGGAGATGCTCGTCTTGATTGGTTGCTCCGCAATGTTTGTGGCAAAACTTCCCCTCACACCATCTCCGCGCGATGCTCTAACCAAAATCGTTTTGGATGCCACCTTTGGTGACGGTACCTGCATATAGAGCGGAGAGCGTGTTTAGCGCAGAAAGCTTATACTAACTACATTCAAGTGACTGTCACGGATCACTCAAGGCTCTTTAGGGAGCTCTCGGTGCTTGATTCTCTTAGCAGTGGTGGCCAGAGAAGAAGTTGCAGCGACTCCCTATGTAGGACAAATTCGGCGCACAAATATATAATACCCAAGGCTTTCGTCTCAGCGGTAGCTCACCCCGTCCGTGGCCTGTAGCCGCATGAAGAGGATTCCGTTCTGCATAAGGGAGCAGCCGCTTTAGCCCGTCACGTCGACAATCGCACTTAGGCGTTTTACGGCTCCGAAGTATGAGGACAAGACAATTACCGTCAATAACGAATCCTTGCTAAACGCTAGCTAACAGCTCTTCACTATTTAGTTCTGCTACTACAGCTTCTCCTCTTTCCTCTGCTCTTGTCTTCCGCTCATTCTCCAGATCCATCTTCCACGCATCCCACTCCGCGCCACCATAATCTCCATCAAACCAACACATACCGCCCCGTCTGGCCTCGCATCTGACCCCATTGTCTCGCATCAATACCATGAAATCACCGACAGGAGAACCAGGGACAGGGTGGCCATTTTCATCAGCGTTAACAAACATCCCTCGTAGTTCCACTCTCTTCAAGGCCGGAAAGTCAGCGTCTTGGGTAAGAAGCGTCCCAATCATGTGCAGGAGCTTCTCGCTACCAACACCACTTGGGTCAGGTTGTTTAAAAAGGTCTGTTTGCATACTCTGGAGATGCTCTGAGGTACCGATTCTCTGTTCCAAGACTAATGTCTCAAGCGACATTTTAGACGCGACAAGTATCTCCCGCCAAGTCTTATGGGCTGCTCGTTCAGTGCGCACAGACCAGTAATACAGACTATCAGTTGCGATAGCATCGTCGCCACGAGAAGGCTGGCAGAGATGAAGGTGCTTCAGCCGAGGAAGCCCAAACTCAAGCTTTCCACCTTGTTCGTCCGCAAGAACTTCCGAAGGAAGGAAACTCTGCAAAGGCCGTGGTATCGGCCGCCACTCCTGATTCCGCACGCGCATCATACTGGCAGGATAGAAATGATACGGAGTCCACGGTTCTCCACGACGAAAATGGCCTGCAGGGTCTTCAATTTCGATCCCGCCTTCAAGCATCCCGAGCTCAAGACGCTCAATGTTAACGCCAGTCTTGAGAACCCACGCGGCGAGGGAACGGGGTATGTACCCGTATAGCTTAACATGCCGAAGCTTGGAGGGGCTAGCGCTGGGAAGATCGAGCTGTTCAAGGAGGGTTGATTCGTTTTCCTGGGAGAGGTAGTCCCAGCCAAGAAATTCATGGCTGCCGTGCAATTCAAGCCGTGTGAGATTGGCTAAGTGCTGTAGCAAGTACCACTGCTTCAACTCAAAGTTCCCTCTCAGAACAAGGCTCAATGACCGAACTCTTGATGCAAGCGCTTTAAGTCGTTCCTTGTCCTCTTCCAACGCGCCAGATGACAATGGCTCAAACATCTGCAAAAGGCTCTCTGCCTTCAATGTTCCTTGTCTGAATTTCTCTGCGAATATCAAAGTTCGCGCTGACTGCCCTGGCCTCGGCTTGTTGCGGGGACAGAGACGCCCAGGGTCATGAATGCTTGTATGATGAAGTTCGATCACGGTCCACAATCGAGGCTGAACGAAGCGATTCAAGTACTGAGAAACTCGAGCCAGCACCGTAAGGTCGTGAGCTGACATATGAGAGATGATCTCGAGGGTTATTTCCTGAGGCAAGTTTTCAACATGCATTTTGGAGGAAGGGCGTTGTAAATGATGATGATAAAGGTGAGGATGGTTTGCCGTGAAAAGTATATGGAGACCGTGCAGTTCATAAAGTTGGAGAGAATTTATGACTAATTAGTGGAGCACGTTATGAATTGGTTGTGAATTGGTTGTGTGCTGAGTAAGTCCGGTGTTATATTATGCAATTAAATGCAGGAATTATTATCAACAGAGAAAACCGCCTGCGCTTTGGTCTTTTCTACATGCAAGAAGGGGCATAGTCTTTTAAATAAACTGCATTTGAAACAGTTGAGAGTGGGCTCATCCGATGTAGGGTAGTCAATAGAGATGGACATAACAGCAAACTATTACTATTTCCATCAATGGGCAAAGACACCGGTTTGACTATAATAGTACTGTTTAAAACAAAACGGGCATCTTTTATTAGTAATCGATTCCATAATTAATCCCAATCAAGAAACAACTTCTAACCTGATACTAACTCATCTCCGAATCTGGCGCTGTTAACAACCTGATCTGCAGAAGCCATGATTTCATCGAATGCGCAATCCAATTGTCCGAAACTTTCGGCTGGTGTTTCCGTTTGGAATCCTATTGCACGACACTACGAGTTCATTTCCTTGCAGAGCTTGAAGCGACGTCGTTTTATCTTGGGCATGGCTTGTGATATTGAATCACTACCATAGTACCGATCCGGATTGGGGAACACCTTTGCTGCTAAACCCAGCCCATATCCTGATACTAGAAGCACATCGATGACCGGATTTTAACTCCCGATCCGGCCAATGACATAGAAATTGTGGTCTTTGGAGAAAGGGCATGCATTTGACAGTGTCTCACCAAGCATAACCTTGAGGGCGGTGAGCTCTGTACAGCAGGTGAAGTTCCGTTGCTTGGAACGAGGGGGATCTACCAAATGAAATCAATAAATCTCAACCTGTCGTCAGTGGCCAAAAGCTTAAAATAATCATAGCAAAACTTGATGTAGCATCAAGTTCAAGTTAAGCGATGACTCTGTTCAGATATTAAGCTAAACATAAGTATTGGATAGACAGAGCAGATAAAGAATAAGTCGATAAATATGTTTACAACAGTCGGTGGTCATGAACTCAAAAGGGTTGGTAAACTCGATGGCGAACGGTCAGTAAACAACAGACAGTGGCATATCAGTAGTGTAACAAATGAAGCTTGTGACCGCTATGCAAATGAAGATTCCACCAGTTGCTGGAGATCACCGAAGCCAGCTCCTGGCTTCATCCAACGGAGATAATAATTTTTTGTTTTATTAAATGCTGCATCTTCAGAAATAAGAAGGCTTATCACAGTCCTGATTTTAATCACTGCATATTTGAGATGCTTTGAGCAACGTGCACTCGAGGCTGAGTATTCAATAAAGGCCAGTTCTTATTTCATAGCTATGGATAAACGCATGATAACCGGACTCTGTAATTCCCCTCCCAGAATGACTAAATTCCCCAGCCGCCTCCGGGCTAGTACCTATGATTCGTTTGGCATGGGTACTCGATTTCCTTGAGGCTTGGGCAAAGGTAAAGGTCGGGGTCTCGGCTTAGGCGTGGGCCTGGGTCGAGAGTGAGGCTCAGACCGATCCGTAGCCAGAGGCGGTCTCGGTCTCGGCTTAGGACGGGGCTTGGGTTGTGGTTGGGACATGTTATCGAACGTGGGTGTTGCAATTGTTGTGAGTTTCAAATGGTAGCTTCTTGGTGTGGTGAGAGTGCAGTCTATTTGTGTTGGGAGAGTAAGATTGTGGGTGCGGTCGAGCTTTATATAGGCATCTTGCTGTTCAATGTGATTCGCAGAGCGTTGGCTTACCTGACCCTCACTTATTATATTGTCGTGATTGAAGTGAAGTCTATGAGGGGTCGCAGTTGTAGAAAGGATACTACTGCCGTTGATAACAATGAGTATTGACAATTTGGAGGGTTCTGTGTCGGAGAAGTTGACCTGGGAGGTGATGTGCATGACGGATTCTGGATCAAAGACGAGAATCACTGCAGACTCGCAATCCATTTTCGTCCAACCTTGAAGCCTCAACAGATAATCACAAATGTGTGGTCAAAGAAACGCTGTGCTGGTTATCTTTGCATTACAGCCTTTGATGGTGGAAAGTGTTTGCCAAACTAACGAATATTGTTCAACATGAACACGGCGGATTCTCAAATATGATAGTGGCACAACTACTTACTGAAGCGCAGAGAAGAAGATCATGAGATGAACGTCATATGCTTGTGGGTAGTGTTTGACTTCAGGCATCGTTGGAAAGACAAGACCTGGCGCTTTGTAGTAAACCCCTTTTCCTATATCTGTGATATCTGGGGACAATCGAGAGACAATATCGCAGTCTAGCGAATACTGGCCGATGCAGATTGATAACATGGACGACAGCTCCTCTGAGCATTGCCATCAGCAAGCAAAAACAAGGGTCAGCTGCCGTGGGTTCTCTATATGCACACAGTGATGGCCGGTGCTCTTGTAATACTAATGTTCACGTCAACAGTCGTTCCTCTTTCCCTCTGGTCCGTCCGTACACCACTGGCAGCCGACATCAAGCTTCTCAGTATGGCATTTGCAGTCTCCTCTGCCAGTGTTAGTTTATATTGCGCAGCTTCTTGAAGTGACAGTGGCATCTCAAGGTGACTCCCTTTTATTGATTCTGAGCTTCCAGAGTTCTCTTCTTTTCTTTCTTTCTTTCTCTTCACACAACAGTCTTCTGATAACCAACAACCACTCTACTTTCATACCTTTTCATCACCCAAAGTTCTATTCTACTACCAAGAACAACCAACAACTACTCTACCTTCCTCCCCTCTCATCACCCAAACTTCACTCTCCGATCAACAGTCACTTGAACTGCTATCTTCCATCATGTGTGACCTTGTCCTCGTAACCGTCAAGTGTCGCCGCTGCCGCATGTGGCTGGGGGAACACGAGGAGACTCGAAAGTGCGCTGCTGTTCGACGAGGCCGCCACATGCACAGGACTCTCCGTCGTGTGAACGACGTTTATCATACGAACTGGATAAACTGCACTGCTTGCCAGGAAGAGTACGAGATGTACATTCATTGTGTTCAGCAGGGTATTCCCTATCCCAGCCCCAACCCTCCCTTCAACTAAACCAGCAGATGAACGGGGACATTCCCAAGACGCGAGTTAGTTTCGAATTCGGAGGGACCGACCGCTACTGTGGAAGTCTCAGCGAAACTCAACCCCTTGGATGAAGATGAAGCATTGGTATGCTACGGGCGATGACCCAACTGGAACGCATACAGAAGTGAAGACTTGATACGAAAAAACAGAACCACAAAAAAAGCATGAAAAACACAAAACCCGACTAAAAAAAAAGCGAACCCAACATCGATGTCCCACTGCGACGACCGCTATGGACCGAACAGATGAGCGACAACTCCATACGACGAAAATAAAGCACAAAAACAGACGAAAAAGATAAAACCCGACAAAAAAACGAAACCAAAAAAACAGGTATCGGAAGTGGAGGAAATATCTCTTAGCCTAGAAAATAACAAAATACAAAAAAAATTTAAAAACAAAAAGTCAAATGTGTCTTATTAACGTGATTAACCTGCCTCAAGTGTATGAATGCTGCGTCTGATATATTATGACTGCTCGTAGATGATCTCGGATGCTGTTCCCGGTATCGAGACACACTCTCTTTGCCTTCCCTTTACTCCCGAAGTTCAAGTATAGATCCATCGCGCCGTGGCCAACAAACTTTTGAAGATCCTCCAGATCACTACGGGCTAATCGTGCTAATCATGCTGAACAGTCTTCGCGCGACCGGAGCCGCGCTGTTGCGGAACGCGTCAACAACGCAGATGTTCAAATGTCCACCTGAACGCCCTTGTTCCACAAGGTCTCGTTGCTTCCCCCTTTCAATGTTGTAACTAATAACGGCTGACTCTTCAGAGCGGTCCACGGACTAGAAAACAGTCCGATCTACAAGCGCCAAGCTGTAGCGTATCGTACATCAACCAGCGAAGAAGTTAATACAACCGACCATGTTTTGCCACAAACAAATGGGTAATTCTGGTGATTCACAGAGAACCACAGCGACAGAACGAATGTTTGTTAGCGATTCACTAAAGACTCAATGGTTCTACGCCCACGAACCAACAAACAAACCCAGATCACCTACTGTTCGAAACACATCATTGCATTCAAACGCCCTTTACGCGCTCCTCCCGTCATGAGCCTGGGCTTCCATCCGATGTAGGAGCTCTGAATTATCCCAATAAATGAAGACTGTGGCGCATGGCTTGGCGATTCATGCTCCCCGACAGATCGAAGCGCGATATGCAGATAATCAGCGGAGAGGGACAAAACAGTGACGCGCTCCCGCCGACTCGTCGCCTGAGGTGCAATGAGCATGCCCAGGGAAATGCATAAGAGAATTCGATTATGGCCTGTACAACGCCATAGAACAATCTTTGCCTGATATCAAGGAAATATTGGCTTGTACCAATACGACAGCCATATGCGTTGCGCTCGGTAATGATTTTGAACGGAAGCAAGGTGAGGAATAACCACTAACAGGCAAATTCCACAACCCATGGTCTTGATGAAGAAGCCATCATGTGGTAGATACTTAAAGTTCAACAGGACTCAATCTAAAGGCATGAAGCCCAACACTATTACCATGCTCTCGACAAGACACACCTTGCCTGTTGGAGGTTAGCTGTGAGCTGCCAGATGAATATTTCTTATCTGGATAACCTGTCATCTCTTGATCAAGTCATCAGGCACTACGTATGTGCAACCGATAAACTTAGTTGTTGGTGTGACACTGTCCCTTTATATACGTCATTTCAAAATCCCTCGTTCAAAACCAGACAGCGTGTCCGAGTGGTTATGGAGACAGACTTGAATACAATTCGGTTATCTGTTGGCTTCGGCCGCGTAGGTTCGAACCCTACCGTTGTCGACTATAAAAAGTGTTTTTTTAATCTTTTTATTAAACTTGTTTATTTTTATTGATGCTTGTTAACATTGCCTTTAACCTGAAGTTCATCGGGACTGTTCACTATATTGACTTAATAGAGCATACTGAGATATTAGAAGCTTTCACTATTAGTTCCCAAGGTCTTTAATGTACACGTTCATGTCGTTGTAAGAAGTACTATCTTTAAAAGGCCACCTTGAATCCTATGCAGGACCTAGTCACTTCATTGACTGTATATTAACTAAGCACTGCTACACAACGAGCCAGTTGTAGGTCACTCCCAGACTTACTTGATCTTACTCGAATAGGGGAAAGAGCTTCGCATTTGTTCTTTAACCATTCCCTCCAAGCTTATTCACTCTCAAATCCAGACTCGAGTCATCCCAGCACTTGATCCTCTTGTTCCCAATCAAAATACTACACCTCGGCATCCGATTCGTCAGAAAGCGGCTGAGCATCGAGCAGTTCTTTGGCCTTTACACGAAAGCTGCGAAGAACAGCAGCAAGAGATCTTTTCTTCGTAGCCCACTCATAAGGGTAGGTGAGAACGAATTTGGGTGCGTCGAGGATGTGCGTCCAGCAGGGTTCAAGCGCATTGGCCAAGGCAATGTCTTCACTGGTGATTTGGTCCGCGTATCGCTCTGGGATCTCTGTGTGCAGCGCGTAGAGGAGCTGTAGCTGTCGAGCGCGGAGGCGAGTGTTCTTCTCAGAGTTGTAAGTCATGATTGTTTAGTCCTCCAGATAATTCGCAAAAGATGCAGTCAGTGTTGCTAAAGTGGAAGAGATTGAGTTGGGCCTCCATTTGATTGGGATTTCTAGACTACTAATTGAAGTCACCAGTCTCAACTGCCACGTGAATGTAATCTCTTTGTGGAAAACATGTGAATTGAAGTCACAGGCTGGACAAAGATGATACTTTATTCTCAAAACTTCACTTCAGTCGATTGAATGACTTTCTTTGTGTAGTATTGGGTTGCATTTGCTTCACCAGAAGCCTCACAAGGCAAGTCTGATCATACGCCCAATGCCATCACTGAGACCTCTCTTTGAATGAGAGGTCGTTTTGTCTACGGCACAATTCACTGAATAGCACAGTAGAAAGAAACAAGAATAACTGATCGAAACAACACAACTACTGGAATGGACAGCCGTTCAAAGAGATGCTTTGAATGAAACATCACTAATCATGAAACAGCTGCAAGACTGATTCCTGGCCTGACATTTGGGAAAGCCCTTGCTCTTCAGGTTATGAAACTCTACGCGAGAAACTAGACAAACAAGTAGACCTACTCGCGGCTCCTTGCAACACCACAATTATACCACCACACGTCTGTCACTGGCCACGTCGTCCAAGGGAGAGTTAGCCATCATCAATCATATTGGCGATACCACAGACCAGAAATGTCATTGCCAGCCTTTCTCAATTGGCAGCGTCCTCCGGCAATGCATAGATATTACGCCGGTTGTTGGGCCAAGGGGTACCAGGGTCCATCAGACTGCAATATAGTTTGTGGCCTTGTCGCAGATATTCCCGAGGTTTTTTTTCTCAAAGTCTTCAAGTGTTGGAAAAGTCTGTTGATCAGGAAAAGGGAGGCCAAGTTTATGTACCGGTCGGTCCTCAGGATATGCAAGGGCAACGCCGTTCAAGCGATGACAATTGGGAGGATGGCACCCTCGCCGAGCTTTGTGGGACTCACCAGGTGCTCAGATGCAAACATGGAGAGATGTACGACAAGAGCGAATACGGCGTTCTACAGCGGTCAATAAATCGTTACCGTAAGGTTACTGCTGGTGGCTCGTGGTCCACTTAAAGCTCTTCATTGGTGTTAATTTCCATTTGTTAAGCATGAGGGAAGCTGATGGTCTGTAGAGCTTCAGAGCAAGGAAGAGGCTAATAAACGGGCAGGTCAGAAGGAGAGATTGTAAAGTGTTAAGTACATGGGTATTGGGTTACATAATTGACTACGAGTAACCGAACCATCTGGCTTGTGTGGGTGACGTGAGAACAAAGGACGTTAGGTTGGCGATGCGACTCAAGAGTTTCATCACTTCAATTAGCAAACTCCACAATACCTGGTTGAGGCAAAGGGCCATGATGTACGCCGGGACAAAGGGTTCTGATGAACCTTTTATTGATTCCATTATCATCACATCCAGCAAGTACACGCAAGACTTTTTAGTGACTTGAGATAAAGGAATATTGGCCAAATATATAAGCTCATTATCACTGTGACCGTAAATCGGACAAAGAATTCTTTGCCTGGCAAAGAAAATGGCATTCTGTCTGCTGACTCAAGTGCGATGCATCCCCACAAAGACGGGGGGGGGAGGTAATCTCTCTCTTCTGCCGTGGCGCAAAGCTCTTCACTTAAATGACGTAAATGACTCTTTCTCTTGCTTTCTGCGCCGTCCAATTTTTCGCACAGCTAGGGATATACGGCAAGGTCTGTGCAGACATCTCACCAAAGTCTCTGACCGTATTCGTTTGGTGTTCTTCAGAGTCCTGCAGCCAACGTTATCATGACTCAACATTCAGGAGCCGTTCGCTATTGTAGTTGCTTTTGTCGTCCTAAGCGAGACTAGCCAAGACGGCCATGTTATGTTGACTGCTGGGCCGTTTCTGATTTATCAATTTTGATGCTCTGTTGTTCTCACACTGTAGCATGAACTGAGCTAATGGTTTAGGCTGTATGGAATTCAATGTGATTGGCTCGGGACCTGATTTCAGGGACATACAGTATATATCGCACTTCAACTGCACCGTATCTCAAGATGGAGACGCCAGGAATACATTGACTGACTCATTTGTGTATGATAGCTAGTTCTAGAATCTTTTTATAGTGCTGGCTGTAGAAATATTGCTTTTGCTGAGCGAAATAAAGTATGATTTCCATTTGGTTGCATTGGTTGTGAGAACAGCAAGTTCAAAAGTTAGTACTATTCAGGACGAGTTTGTAGGGAAACAACATCCCCAAGCTATTTATATATACTCGCGATTCGGTGGCATTGAAGATGTAGCCATGGGAGATGTATGAAGTAAGGTAACGAAGATCTCTTCCTTCACACAAATCGGTGTTTTGACCCTGATCTTACCAAGACCCTGCAACAGCCCGTCTACTGCAAGCCACAAAACAACATTTCATCTTTCCCCCAGGAATGGCCAATCACAAGCTCAGGCGTGACCGTGTTAACTGCATTTCACCGTTATCCATTGCAAGCCATACACATCCACCAAGCCCCTTTCTCTGCCAACTGTTGCAATGTAAGCCACCAAGTGCTAGTCGCTCCAGTTGATGCATTCACTTGCCCTCAACTTTACGAACGATCCATCATTACTGGTCGCAGCAAGCCCCAAATTGCTTCTACGCGTGCCCCAAGCTTCTAGACGTGTTCCATGCAGAGAAGCCAGATGGACCAGGGGACGGCATCTGACATAACCGTTCTCTGTGCCCCATGAGTATGAGCTAGTCGTTTCTTCTTAAAATGTTCTTCCATTCCTTCCAGAAGCTTGCCCTTTCCAGAAACCGTTGCACTTAGACGTTCGTCTACTCATCAGCTTTCCCTCTTCCTCTCTTTCCCTGACCATTGACAAGGCTTCTTTAAACCCATTACTTTTATTCAAGATCCAGGTCTTTGTTTACTACGCATTTCCTCTCACACTCTCTCCTGTTTGCCACAATGGCAGTCCTTCCCTTCATCCCAGGCATAAACATCTCCATTCTTGTGGACGGTAGACAGGCCACAGAGCACATACCTCAGCCGTTGAATTTTCCTACCCTCATCGACACGACCGGGGATGAAGGCATCGAGCACAATCAATGCTACATTCAGTGTCATGCTGACTCCCCCTTCGCGATTCGCTTCAGGATCTCATCTGACTTCAAGTTCCCCTGGGGCAAAACCACTCTCATCATCTACGTCTATGTCGATGGCAAGCCGTTTGATAATAGGATTATCCAAAAGCGAGACATAGTCAAAGCAACCAGTGGTGACGCGGAGCACGTTGGTCTCATTTCGTACTGTCACCGCGAACTCTCGGATGGCTCGTCTGAGTCATACAAGCCTATTTTTCGATACATCAGACACCCTGGTAAGTCCACCAAGACACTTATGGATCACTGGATGACTAACGTCAATGCAGTATATCAGTCTGACGACGGCTCTGGCATCAGTGATCCCAACTGCATCACGGCCTTGGGGAGCATCCAAGTCGCTATTGCGGTTGCGAGGAACGCCGGCCCTGGTACGATGGGCAACGATGAGTTCCGCGACGACAAGGGAAATGCGTCTCTCGTAATTGACAACTTGGCACTTGATCGCTATGGTTACGGCCAACACTATGGAACCACGTATGTTTCTGCTTAGCTAACATGAACTTGGCTAACACATCGCAGCTACACCAGGACAAATGAGTCTCTCAGCATGGATTATCTTGCTGTTGATCGTGAAGAGCACATCGGAAACTTCTTCTTCTACTATCAGTCCCCTCGTATGTTACTTGCACTCTCCATGGAATGGCCTTGCTGACTCTTGAAGCTGCTGAGAATGCTCAAAATAACTTGAAAGAGCGATTCATAGACCAGAACTCTGATGAGATGGTCCATCAGCTTTCAAAACCCAGCAGGCCACACAAGATGAGTGACGTGCCACAAACCACCTGGGTTGGAAAGTAATAGAGGACAGGCAATGGTTCGTTAATCTGGGAAGGGAAGATGAAGTTGAATTGAATTGTTGGATGGGATGTAAGCTTGAGTTTACTGTTAAAGTGGTGGATCTCCTTAGCTAAGCCGGTTACTCATTTTCCTGTTGTAGTGATTTTATTCTTTTGTCTTCTTTGTAACATTATGTTGGTACTTTACAGGATAGATCTCGTAGTATGAAATAGAGGTTGGGTTTATCGCAAGTCTTACAAATGCGATGATGCGAGCAGCAGTTGCAATTATGACTACATACGTGTGCAGTGTCACTTATTCTCAACGAAGTTAGACTCCTCGAGTGAGCTTGACGTGAACCGGGAGGTCACATCGCTTCCAGTAATGCATCTCGCTCCCAGCCTGGGGTAACATGACGTTGAGTTTGTCCAGGCAACACGCGATGATATTCCTTTGGCGGTCTTGCCCATCACTATCCACGCCTAGCCACTGTCTGCTCAAAAGGCTCAAGGAATCTCCAGTTCGTTCTATCAGAGGCTCTAGCCCGGCTATCTGAAGCAAATTTCTGAACAATCTAAGTACTT
Source organism: Fusarium gaditjirri (assembly GCA_013266175.1). NCBI lineage: Eukaryota > Fungi > Ascomycota > Sordariomycetes > Hypocreales > Nectriaceae > Fusarium > Fusarium gaditjirri. The sequence continues at coordinate 65,085 of JABFAI010000224.1, read as the reverse complement.
GATCTCTCTGTATCTGTATCTCTATGTTTCCCCATCCATAACGCCTTGAAATACCATAAACCTCCCATCACCACGTCTCGTCAACAAACCAACTCGACTCCATAGTCTTGGGTGAAAAGAATGGCGTTGGGTCAATGTCCTTTGGGGCCTTTATTTCCTCCACCTCGACAATCGCCTCCAGTTGCTGATAACTACCCAAGAGCTCCTTGCACATCCTCATCCTTTCGCTCCATAGGTATCGATCATGCGTCGACGTTGTCATCTCGGCGCCCATCATCATCGGTATCGTGATAGGAGCAGCTAATCCTCCTGTCAACAGGGTCAAGACGGCCGCACCAGCGCCCAAGCGCGTCCTGTTCAGTTCCTTATTCCGACTGGCCTTTTCGACTCGCATGTTGGAGAATTGATCGAAGAGTTTCTTGCACATGTCCACTGAGGATGCGCCGACGAGAAGGAAGGCGAGAATGATTGCAAAGTCGATGTCGCTCCAGTATATGTTTACGTCATCCCAGCCTTGACGGAGTGACTCGAAGCCTTCGTGTGCGAGGTCAGCGATATCTTTAAGCACGATGGATCGTCAGGGCACTTACATTTGTTAACTTTGTCCATGTTATTATGCCTTTCCACGTTTCCAATGACCTGCACCTTCGAAATGCTTCTAATCCGATCTTCATCCCATTCTTCCCCCTGGCATGTCGATTGTCCTGGCTGGTGGTTCCAGTAAAGCCCTGTTGTGAACTTCTCCAGCACAGTCTTGCGGGAGTACCATATGCTTCTGGGGATCAGACAAACTGTCATTTGGACCTGAAAAGTGGACGATGGAAGAATGGCCGGAAGCGATGTAGTTTGCGTGTGTTCCCATGTGATGACTTCACCTATTTCGACGATGGTATTCGTGCCGAAGTCGATGCCGGTGTCGTCGTTGATGAGTGGTGTTGTGACCAAGATGGCTACCCATTCATCTGGCTTTGGCGCAGGCTTCGCTCTCTTCTCCTCAGACACAGGTGACTCGACTTCAGATTCATCTAGAAACGTACGTTAGTTTTGAACTCTGTTTGAATGCTCAAACTGACTCACCGCCACTAATCTGCGCCAAGACCCAGTTCACCAGCGTCAAGACTACGGCTCTCACCTCCGAAGACAAATACCGAAACTCTGTCCTCGCAACTGCCAACTGTTTGTTCCCCAAGCTGCGTATCTTCTCAAAGGGAGGTGTGATCTGGGGAAAGTCGATGGGAACAAAGTACTTGACCATGGCTGGCGCATTGTCCCATTTATCATTCAGCATGATGACCAGGTCGAAGCCTTTGGCCGTGAGCCATGCTAGAAGCGGAATGACGGCGAGGTTTCTGTAGAACTGTAGCCATTCAGGGCATAAAACGAAGAGTGTTGACGCGACGGAGACGACAACGACGAGCTGCTGTTTTACGACGGCGAGGTCGTGGCGCCGTTGGAGCGGCGGCCGGGGCGAGCTGTCCATACTGAGGGTGACTTCTAGTCTCGCAGACGGGAAATTATGATTTCGCGATAAATTGGAATAATTATGTTGAGAAAGAAAAAGGGGAATTATTTCGAGATTGATGCCCGTTGGGATCTCGGGTGTCAAGTTCAAGCCCCCCACTATCACCACATGGCGCACTTGCCCTCCAATCATTACCATCCCCACATCCACTTTTATGCACTCATACGTGTCTAAGGACAACAAGCGAGAACCACGAAGAAGCGGTCAGTTCGTCACCACTGTCAGTCTTGATTACAAACAGACGCGACAGCACGTTACTAACGCGTTTTAGAGTCAGTCCATATTTCAATGACAGAGATCGAGAAGATCAAGTAGACGATTTTCAAATGGCGAGTGGCAACAGAAGACCTGCTAAATCCAATTGGCTTGTGGCTCAATCACTTTTGCTGCTATTAACTATGCCTCTTTATCTCTTCTGGAGTAGCGGGATTACACCAGATTGACCTGGTGCATTCCCGAGATCCTCAGTTTGGTGTGCTGCAATGCTTTCAACCGGCGGATGCATTAGATCATACAGCACCAACCAAGGTCGGGCGGGATAAGCAGAGCAGAGATTCATGGTTCCTTGGTCCAGGCCACTAGCTGGGCCAATTCCACTGAATTGTCAAAAAGTGAATGACCTTGATGTAAGCGTAACATATTTTTGCCGTCCAACGTTCCTCGATTCTCACGAGGGTCATAATGGAATCGAGATTACTTGTCATTTTATGAAAATATCTGGATAGTGAAATTCCCATCTTAGGCATTCGTTTGCCAGATATAAAAATCCCCGAATGGTGACAATCCGGCGCTTTATCCTTACTCAAAACAGTTACATCAGATCTAACATAGCTGTCCCAGCGCATTATGTACTGGGTGACAAGGAGTCAGCTCCCATCTTATCTCTATTCTCAACAAAGTTATTCGACCTCTTCCCACCATTCCCTCTTACCTCACAGCTCGAAACTTCCAAGCTTCAGGGTTACTGTGATGATCGTAGTTGATGCAACTTGAGACATAATGGGGTCTCAGCTTATAGTAATCCTAACTATCGAGGCCCGCTAATCATTCTGGTTCCTACCTCGCAATCTCAAGATGCTTCATGCTGTTCCAGGTTATCATGGAGAAGCCCGCCAAGTCATCGACGCTATCAAACTTCATCTACATGATTTATGTCTTCGTCTTCAACGACGGGCTACCACAACCTCATCTTTGCGAACTAGTAGAAGAGAGTGAGCGGACCTTTCAAGTGGTCTTGGAAATAGAAAACTCCAGCCTCATCCATAGGGTCTGTGATAGTCAACTTCAACAGTGTAATAGGGAAGTGGTAACTTTCTTGAACCTTCGGGACATTATTTATGTAGTCTTAAGTTTATAGTAACCGAATATACGTATTACGAAGTGCTAAATACTAGCCTTGAAGGGCCATTGCCTACTTGTAAATCTCCAACGAGCCTGCTTCCTCATCAACGCAGGGCCAAGGGCCGTCGTTCTAAAGTCTTGTTGCAAAGCCTACAACCGCCTTGGTCATGCCCATATTTCCAGTTCTCGCCATGTCTGATTCGAGCTTCTCATCCGATGCATCGCACGAGACGAATTTCGAACCAGTCAATTCAGCAGCCAATCTCTGGAACCATGAGCAGTCAGAGAACATAATTGAGATTGGAGGGATGTATTTAATTTGATATTGAAGTTTTGAGTACCTACTGTAATACTTGAGAAATTCTGAAGGAGGCTGTTATCCTTAATAAGATCATGGGACGAGCTTGCTTTAGCGGCACTGAGAAAAGATAAGATGAAGTAAAGGTAACAGCAGAAAGGATCCACAATAAGAGCGTAAATAATTTAGTCAAAGGCGGGATGAATTACGGTTCTCGTTTCGTAAACAAATGAATATTATGTACTTAACAGACGCTGGAAAAAATATCCCGAAAGCCAATTCCTGTAACACGGCAGGACACCGCGTTAACAAGATTTATCTCTCAGCACGCCACCTAATCATCTATCTATTTTAAGGTAAAATTAAATATAGTGAGAATAATTGTAGCCATTTAAAGTACAAAGATAATCGTTGGCGCGATGCATCAACCCAAATTATAATAGAGCTAAACAGGATAGCATGATCTCAAGGCCGTAGTCATCCTCCATATCCAAGCCACAATGATCTGGGCCTGGTATTTAGTAAAACCATAACTGTCTCGACTGTTGGGCGCCGCCTGGGTATGAAACCAAACTTGAGTGTGAGATGCAGGGATGCTACTCACTTCATCGCTGCGCGGTCCACTTTGATGTATAAATGCAGCCTTGTGGAGTGTGATGGAGTAGCTGAGTTGAGGGGCATGACCTTGCCTGTCTAGGGTTAGATCATTGTGACCGATTAACTTTATTGGGGTCGGGATCAAGCTTATGTTCCTGCAGTAGTCTATCTTGGCGCAGATGTATCTTTTTCTCTCAGTAAGTGCATACTCTAACCTTAAACAGATAGCTTAAACGGTCAAAATGCAATATCCTGCTGGTTTTTGTGCATATCGGTTAAAGCCGAAGTACCTCTCTAGCCCCCATGCTAATTTCCAAAATGCTAACAGAGACCACATTCTCACCTCAATTTGGATCTAACAGATAATGGTTGTAATTAACGGGTTCACTAATACACCATTCCTAACATATATCTATAGTAAGCTTCTTATTCTTTGCTATTTTTCTTCCCCCCTGAAGTGTATCTAGACGTTTAAATCGCATTGGCCCTTATGGTTACTTATTGTATAAAACACTAGCCTTATATCTACTAGATTTTTAAGGCCTTAATTAAATCAAGTTGAGATAGTAAGCAAGTTATCATCTAAAAGGTATATTAATCTTTTTTATATTCAATCTCTGACTACTATGAATAGTAACCTTACAATACTGTAACAGAAGCGATATGCTCTCTCACTAAAACTAAGCCTAACCCGCACTTCAAGGATTACCACTCAGCCGCAAGTGTACTATTGTTTATCTCTCGGCCCGCCTAAATCAATACACCCTGTGCAAGTTAACAACTGCGCCTACCACTTTTAATCCTCACTGCCTGCTGCCCCATTTGACCTTTCCATCGTAACGACTGTATAGCGCCTACACTGAGTGTTATTGTCTGTTGGTTAACAAGGCCATGATATTCTTTCAAAATTCTACTATTGCGAATTGCATCCTTTACTCTATCTTACCATTAATAAAGCTATCCACTGCCCACCACTAGACCAAAACACTTAGCATCTGCCGCACTTCAGCTGAATAGTCTTTATTTGTAATATAGACCTTGACTCTATAGTACCATTGATCCTTGGACCAGTTGACCACGGCCTGATCCATGATCAAGAGTGTCGTAACTAGTTATTAGATATCCGTCAGGTGTGATAGATGTCTTTGCCTTTTGGGTTGTAATAGCCTTGCTCACCAGCTTCTCTTCCACCTATTGAAAGAGCTTAAAGCCAAAGATATAACGATTTCTATCTCAGAACCATTTCTTACGCCTAGACTTCGATCCTGCATCTGACTTATCGGAATCGACACGACTACTCCCTTTCAATAAATCCTTCGACTGTTCAAGCTGAGCTTTGAGACGTCTTTCTGCGTTTTCCATTTCTTTCTTGGCATTTTCCTTTTGCTCTTTCTCTTCGGCTAACACAGTATTAGTTAGTATCTGTCAACTCTGAGGCTAGCAGTCACGAGCAGGTATATACCTTTTGACTTGTGTCTCCCAATCAAGAGGAGAGCTGACTTCTTTACCTCGCTTTGCCACTGCTTCGATCCAATCAGTACGTCGAAGGGAGCATCCTGGACAATTACAAAATCGCTCTCCCGCTGCTTCATGTCATTAGGCTTGTGCCAGGAAAGTCTAATCTCCTCGGTCGGGGTGAATTTGAAGTCGTTTAGCATATGTAGTGTGCGCTCCTCTCTCGTTTCTTCCGGAATTGGGGTGATTGTCGCAGGGTCGATCTCATGCCTCTGAAGTAGGTCCGCATTGACAAAGTTCTCGTCGCTGCCTGTGTCAATCTTGTTGCGTACTGTTACGAACCGGAAGCTGTCTGTCCCGTTTGGGACTACAAGGACCAGACTCCGAGTAAAGTCATTTGCGATGAGCTCTTGAACCTCTGAAACGAAGGCGACTCGCCGATTCGCTTGCTCCCTGACTGGTCTGGTATCACCTGGTACTTTCAAAGCCTTTGTCTTGGGCACAGCTGCGGGGGCGTGGCTGCCATCACCATATCCAATAAAAGAATGTTCATCATTCTCGGAGATTATTTGTGCCATGGCCATGCTACATAGTAGGTTTTAGCGGCATAAACGGCCTGTAATATATTGCCAACACGAACCTCATATGCAACAACTGTTGGTCCATCCGGAGGCTGTATGTAGTTTAGCATCCAGCATCCATAGGCTATTATGAATGCTCACATACGTCGATGAGAGATCTCTCAGTAAAAGGACGGAATCTCGAAACGAGTTGTAGACCACCATCAATTCCGGTTCTTTTACTGTAATTATTAGATATCGAGTCCACTCAAATCGGGTTGGGGACAACAAGCGGTTTAGGATATGTAGTAATTCTGTCTGTCTCTCAATGCAAATTTGAGCACAGGACCTGATAGAATGCGGCAATGGCTCAACATTGGATATAGCGTCGCTGCATTCCTGCAAGATATGCTGCAGGATCACAACCTCGAGATTCAGTCTGCGCACGGTCTCGCCACTCTTGACGAAGTTCTGAACTAGCAAGAGACTGGACGTTGAGAACGAAAGGAGTGACGTAGTAATGGCAACCGCAGAGATGGGATCCATTGTTGTTGATGATGTTGAGTGGGCGAGAAAGAGCAAAGTCTGGCTATGCACAGGAGTGATCTAAATATTATGGTTCGGCTGACCATACCTCCCAAGATGATTGAGAACCACCATATAGAAAAGTGCAGGTGGCGCCCAATAGCTGTTGGACAACAAGTCACGCTCCAATAAGCCGAAACAATTAAGGAAATTTGCGGAGTATACAAGTGCAAATCATATCCAATAAATGTCAGACAATCGGTCACCGCAAAGTCAGTTGCTTTTAGGCTGCATGTGGCGTAGTTGAATACGACAGCCTACTTTTCAGCTGCAAATATCTCTTGCTTCTTTACCTGGATTATCTCCAAACTACTTTTAAAATTATTTGACGACGGACCACCAACCATGGCATCACCAAACGTACTGCCCCTGGATCAGCTCAATCCTGGGCAAGTTCAAAGCTTGAGTAGGACGTTCGGGGATGACTCGATAGATATGTATCTGCGACTGGCGGGCATAATGAGCCAGGATAAGCATTTCGCTATTTTCAGACGATTTGATGACGTTAACCTAGCTGTCCTTTTGAGGCTCCAGGCGGAGATAGTGGAGCTTCAATATAACTTGGAGGTTCAAAGGCACGACGACAACAGTGGTCAAGACCAGCGGGACTGGTTGACGAAACTACAACCCAAGTTAATGGAGTACAGTAAGTATATGAGATTGAAGCACGAAGCAACTTACTAACATCTGTCATTTACTTTATAGATAGTCTAATCCTTCAATGTAGGTCTTGTTTTACTGGATATGCATATCCAAAGTGTGTTGACCCATATTTAGTATCGGAATTATCGCAACTGCAAACCCCAAGAATGTCGCAACTAAAGACTCTCCAGGACTGGCTAACAGATCCCAAAGGAGGTAATAACTTCCTTCCGAAATCCGGTACCTCGGAGCATCACACATGGAAACCAGAGGACCCGTCTCAGTACGTTTCCTTACACAAGACGGCTGAGGACTCTGATCCATTCACCAACTTTGTAAAAGATGTCCTTGTATTCATCTTTCATCATTTGTGCGGTGAAAGGCTGAATGCTGCCAGGGTAGTTGACGTCGAGTCCGGTTTGGCCTCATACTCTGATTCCAGCCTCGCAAGAGCAAGCAATCTCTTCACGGTTATTGTGTCGTCAGCACTGCCAGTTCTCACCATTTTTGCACTCAACAGCCTTGAGACAACAGCTCAGAGGATTGGCCTCACCGTGGTCTTTACTGTTCTTTTTGCGGTCATCCTGGAGCTGTTCACAAACGCAAAGAGGGTTGAAATTTTTGCTACGACGGCTACGTGAGTGGCTTGTATTTACCGATGTTTGAGACACTAATCTTTTGTTTTACAGATTTGCTGCTGTTGAAGTAGTGTTTATTGGGAGTGCATTAAATAGCAATTAAAGGTTTCCCGCCAATAGCCGCAGTACAAAGACACTGAAAAAGAAGGCCGATCCACTATTCCGTTGTCGTCTCCGTATGGAATATTTCTTACACTTGAGAATTGTAAAATCGAGGGCAGTATTTTTTAAAAGAAATATGCTATCTTCTTTTGTCTGTCTGATGTTTTGCACTCATTCGTTGATGCCAGCTCGATTCATTCCATGACCGTTACTCTTCATCACGCTCATCCATCCAGTCCACTCAAAATGTAAATCGCGACAGCTATGACCTCTCGGCCAGGTCATGCCTACACTCCAAATCTTATAAATCCCCTCTATGTAGTATATTCGCTACTATAGAAGCTCGCAAGATCATATCGCTCACCACGAGCCCTGGCAAAGGCGATGTTTATTTACCCCCAAAGCCGCTTCCAGAACCCCTTCTCATCCACAGTCTTCTCCTCACGCCACTTCTCAATCAAGGTCTGTCGCCAGTTCGAAAGCCACTCTTCCATTTCATCACCGTGGGGATGTTGCTTTGCCATCAGAGTCCGCCAGTACACTCGGCTGGATCGTAAGCGCAGGGTATCGTATCGCCATTCGAGAGGGTATCCCTCCTCGACTTTTCTAGGAGCTGAGAGGGGGCAGAGGGTGAAGTAGTAGAGATCGTATTCGGTCCAGATGAAGGCATTCATGTCATCTGGGTTGTCTTGGCGGAACCGCTGGAACTGTCGGCCAAGCAGATAGGGATTCGTATTACAATTCATTTTTTGTCAGATAGCAAGTTGGGGCAAGTTGAAATGTTGAGACTTGTTTGGGGACTGATATCTCCCAATCTTCATCACTCCCGCTACCATGTTTCTGTTCATGAGATACGCATTGTAGGTTCCTTTGTCTCCGATCGATTGTTCTGTGACAGTGTATCGAATATCAGATGAAGAGCATTTACTTGCGTGTTCGTTGTACATGAATTAAAGAACATCAGATCAGGTGTCCCGCCCCACTGCTGAGAAGGAGACAAAGACCATGACATGTTCACATGTTCAATCAGGGACTCTACCATTTCAATGACCTATCCACCGCTGTCAAGGCAACGCGTTCTCATCCATATACGTGTAACTCGCCTTCAGCTCTACTCACAAGTTGACTCGCCGAGGCATCACGCACACCTAAGAGCCACGGTGTCGGAAGGGGATCGAAATTGAAGTTATATGATTGTATTAGCCCGCGCAACTACTCAGTCACCTGAGGGTTTCAGCATGCTCTCTGCTTGCTCGCGATCTAGCTGGGTTAATGGGAGAGGTTCCGTGTCTATTATCGGAACATCAGTTATCTTCTGGTCCTTGAATTGCTCATAAACCTGTTTAGTATAATAGCCCTTTTCCTTGACCCAGGTATTTCTTTCCAGCCAGCTTTTCTCTTCTTGCTTGGGCTCTTCCTTGGCATCCTTCTTGTCGGGGTTTTCCTCAAATAGGCTTGCGATGCCTGACGCAGCGACGGCGTAGAGCGCTCCGAAGATGAGGATGCCGCCCAGGGAATCACCACCGCCACTTTTTGGTTTTGGTTTTGGTTTTGGTGGCATGATGATAAATTTGGAGGGGGAGGCTCCTTGGCTCAGTGATTTCAGCGGTCGGAAGGGCAAAGGTTATTGGGTGGTTTGTGATGGAGAACAGAGTCAATGTCTTATTGAGACCGGCTTGGGCTTTGTGCGTGGGTGAGGGTGTCGCTTTTGATGAAGCGAAGCGACCTCAATTGAATGGATGACTGAATGAAAGGTGGGGTTGGAAGCAAAGCAATTCTGAGACTTGCATGAAAAGAAAAGCTGGCTACTGGCTCCATGGAACGGATTAATCTCTCTCCCGTGAAGTCACCCGACATTGGGTCAAAAAGGCAGATTAAGCGCTAAAAAAAAAAAAAAAAAATACCAGAGCAGAATACCGCCTATTGTAAGTTAGCCAAGTCAGATTAATTTTGTCAGACTGATTCACCGCATCGCGGTTTTCTGACTACATCAAAAGCCAAACCAAATGGTGGTTGCCCCATGCACGTAATTCGCTCACGCTGGAGGGAATTGAATGTTGCATTTTACGACCAACCTCGCTCGACATGGATTATCTCCTTGAATTGGTCCAAGCAAAGAGATAATTTCAGAAAACTACCATGATTTTTATTTAACCATGTTGGTATTTTCTTTAACTGCTAGAACAAAAGCTCCACAAATTTGTCAACATGGCCCGCATCGCCTGAGCCTATCCATGACGACATGGACTGAAGCAACGCGGAGGCAGCTTTATCATCATGAAAGAAGCCATTGAACCTTGAACTTTCAATTTACTATGTACATCACCATTCTAAATACTAGATACACAAAATGAACATTTCCCTTCCAAACCGAGTCCATTACCCACTCAACTTCTTGACAACAAAATTCGTTCCAAGGTTCTGAGTCGCCGCATCAGCCGGATACATAAGATGTTGAGCATCGATACCCAACCCATGCGTCGTATCACAGACTCCATCGCCCTATTTACATTAGTAATCACTTCCCAGTCCCAGCATTGATATACACTTACAAAGATGCAAACATCAAGCGTGCGATCGACCCAGTTCTGAGGAATACCCCCGCCCCCAAAAGCCTCAAGCCCATTAACATTCCTCGTAGTCGTCCCGCCGTTGTTATCAACATTGCACGCCAGTCCGCTCCTGTGCAGCGGATCGCCAATCAGGAACACCCCCTTGACAGCATCCCCAGCACTCCCCGTCAACTGCGGCAGCGCATTCACCGTCGCCGCAGCGCCCTGGGAGTAGCCCTCCAGGATGAAGCACTCGTTGGGGTTGGACTCCAGGACGCTCTTCACCTTGCGGATGATGTCCTGTGTTCCCAGCGTCGAGATCTGGTCGTAGCCAGCGAGGTACACGGTGTTGTAGATCTTGCCGCCGGGGAGCTGGGATGTGATCCGAGAGTTCATGGTGAGGAAGCCAGAGGAGGGGCCTTGGATCTCGCCGGTGCCGCGGGTGTTGATGATGGTGTAGGATGAGCACTTTGCGGCTCTTGGGCTTGGGGCGGCGGCTGCGCAGCCGGCGAGGGCGAGGAAGGTGATGAATTGTGAAAGCATGGCTGAGAGTGGGCTTGGTTGTTAAAGGTAGGTGATGATGCGATGAATGCTGGACAGATGGACCGAAACAGTCTTCGCAGTTCTGATACTTATAAAACACCATCACCGCGATCAAAGCTATCATCCACCATCTCAAACAACTCCCTCGCAAGAACCCCCCAAGTTGTATTAGCTTGAACAGCCCTGTTCCTCTACCGCACTCGTTCGGCACACTCATCCGATCACACGTGGCCGATCCCTCGGCACATCATCTCATCTCGTTCCATTTCAATGCCGCGATGACTCCATATTTTCCCCTTACTATCGGCTTTAGCCTCTATCCGACACGGCTTTAAAGTCTGAGCGTGGCGTCGGGACTGACTCGTGTTTCAACTTACTCGCGCCAAACACTGTCGCTAACCGGAAACGTTGTCGATCATGGCTATCTATGGGGTTCTGTTCCGGATCGTCTGTGTCAGGCTCACCGGCTGCCATGTCAAAGCGCGCCCCATAAAATGCTTAGCCCCGTGTTTTAGGTGCCATTCCGTGGTGACAAACTCGGCCCGACACTAACTTTTTTCCCCAAAGGTCTCGAACAAGGCAGCTTCCTCGGCATCCGGACGAAGTCATTTGAGATACATTCTTATTCTCAAGCTTGGGCTGGGCACGGAGCTCTCTGATCCTTTGCACATGGCAGATTCCTTCCCTATCATCATTGATGACCCCCCTGGTGTACTGTTTCGGCGGTTCCGTCTCTGACCAAGAGTACCACGAATTGCGAAAGATAAGCACTGCCTCCTGTCGCGACCCGGGAGAATAAGCACTCGGCATATCATAGGCATACAGGTTCGGGTTCTCAATGCCGGGCCAGATGTGATGATTGTCCTCCTTGACCATCTTGTACGACTGCAAGAACTGTCATTTCAGCTCGGCAATCAGTTCCTTGTAGTCGTCCCGCGCCACGATATCCACCCGCTGTAGCAGAATGTCGCTTATGGTCTCTGCTGCAGATAGTCATATCTCTCTTCTCCGGTAGCGTTAGGTTTCTTTTGCAGAAACCCATGCAGCGACTCCAAATCCTTCGTTAAATGAATCTTGATGAGCGTTAGGGCCATTTTGAATGAGACGTCGAAGTAATGAGGTTTCTCGATAACAACCTCGAATGTATCTTCTCCTTTTAGATCAAGAAAAAGCAATCTCGTGTTATGCCATTCGTACTTGGAGTCCCCTTTCATCGCATACCACTTGATAAAGTCATATACTTCTTGATCCCTGTCCAGTCGGAGATATAGCGCAGGAACTTGTGAGCGAACGCCAAGGTTGTCGCCTCTGGAAAGACGCAGCAGCTCAAGAGCTTCCTCGAGCGCAATCTCAATAGCTCCACCTGTGCGGACGTTGAGAATAGCAGTCATGTAGTAGTGGCGGGCTTGCATGTAGGGCCGCGTGCTCTTGAAGAACCAGAACCGACCAACAGCATTGTCAAAAGGGTTCCCGTCAGTTTCGTCGCCGGGATTGGTTCGTAGCTTCGCTTCTTCCTATGCAATTTTCTCCTTTGTCTGCTTAACAGAAATGTATCGGACCTTGTGGTGAAGCCGGAGGGTCTTTTGGTGCGCTTTGCTGCACTACTTGACTGTCCGACAATCTCCGCAGCGGAGGAGGAGGCTAGGACTTTGGAAGCCAGCCAAGCAGGGCTAGTGCCTGCAGTGGTTGTAGGTGAGGCCGAGATTCAGTCGCGGCATTTTAGGCGGTTGTGCTTATGGTTTAAGCGATCTCTTTACTGTACAGATGATTATGTCTCGTGCAGCTAAGATCGTGATATCTTGAGTGGGGTACCATACTTTTGCTGTATCTGGATGGAATATCGTTGTTGCCGCTTCCGACTTTTGAAAGTGGGTCGCAGCCGCATAGGGTAGGCCTGATCACAATTGAAACAGCACGGTTTAGTTTATTCTAGTAGAATTTCCAACGCTTATTACTGCAAATCGACTCCCTCAAGACCAGAGTAATCTCTTTTTGACATATGAATTAATTTAATATTAGATGTCTGCGCTAACCAAGAGTCTCCATGTTACACGATTGATGTCAAAGCTCTTAGCAAGGTACCAGAAACCGCATTCAGTTGAAGTAACTGGGGCTATGATACACGTATCAAGTTCTTGGAATTGGTCCTCCTGCTAATGATAGCTTTACCTATGGTCACTTTTGTGCTTTGTCTCCTCACGTTTGGCCTGTTGTCATCAATGAGAGTGTTACCCAAACCCTTCGCTCAACTTTCACGACTTTTACCTTGTGGCTGTGATTCATTTAGTCATGCCGACCTTCACAATCCCTCACAATTACACTTGCACTTCCGCGACTCGCGCCGTGAAATACGCCGTCGAGACCAACGTTAGCTTGGCCATGATCAAAACGTCGTTGCCTGTGCCTCACCAACAATCCAGTCAAAACGCGGGGTAACGTTAATAGAGCGGCATATACAACTGGGGTTCTATGCACACTCTACCGTATTGAGACGTCAGCTGATCACGGAACTACCCATTCTGGGGTAATAAACCAGGAACACTATTGCACTTGGTGAGTTCCCCGCGTAAAGTGCCATCCTGGGCAGGGGACCTGCCTGAAGGGAGCTACACTCCATCATCTGATGATGTCGATCGCCAACTCGAGCTTTAGTGAATGCAACCTTACGCGGGGATATGACTTTTGCTCGGCGCTCGTCTTAGACTTTCACATGGCACTCGCTTATCGCAGCTCAATTAACTATATATCTCTAAATGCTTGGAATAAGCTTAAATACATAGGATTACTTCTAGACTATTGAAGCTAGTTGCTACCCAAACACCACCGTCAGTGTTTGATTATGGCCTATCTTCGATGCTTGGCCACATTGGCTTTGGCCGTTGGGGCCAACGCTCTCACGTATAACACTTTTGACGGCCCCGGTTTCCCAGCCTGTCAGAACGTCTCGGCGGTCCATGACGCAACTAGTGTCAAGGACATCCAGAATATCGTTCAGAATGCCATCCAGGCAGGCCAACGAGTTCGCGCGTCTGGAAAAGCACATATGTGGTACGACACAATGTGTTCCGATGACCCGAACACCGTCATCGTGCGTACAGAGCAGGTCAACAAGATCTATGATCTTGACCTCGACGCTGGTACTGTCAAAATCGAGGCTGGTGTGACATTCCTACAACTAGCAGATTACTTACACCAGCGTGGTGCGTCTGCGGGATATACCCTTGTCAATTGGAACATCACCTTGGCTGGATGCGTAGCCATGGGTGCTCATCGGTCTTCTATTCGAGAGGATTCTATGGTCGCTGCTGGTGTTTTGGCTCTGGATATAATTGATGGCAACGGTGAGTTGCGACATCTGGAGCGTGACGATAGCGATGAATGGCTTGCTGCCTCGACATCTCTTGGCCTTTTGGGTGTCATTGTGAGAATGAAGTTCAAGATCTATCCCGACTTTAAAGTCTACGCCGATCAGAAGACACTCGACGAGGCTGATGTTCTTGACGGGGATATCTATGGTATGATTTCGCCTTATGCCACAGCAAACCTATGGGTCAGTAATTGGCTTCCTTGTAGTGGCAGCATGCTAAATGATGATAGTGGTGGCCTCACAAGAAGAAATTCCACTGGCGTTACTACGACGTCATCCCAACCAACAAGAGTGACCAAGAGGGATTTCAGAACACATTCTCAATCACCCAACTGGAAGCCGACGCGATAACGGCCCTTTGGAACACAGGAAAGGGCGTCTCCCTCTCCAATCTCCTTGCAGAAGAGATCCTCTTCGGACAATGGGAAAAGCCCAACTTTCGAGAAAAGACGACCAATGAACCCATATCCAAGTGGCCAGTCTACGGCTGGAACTACGACGTCCTCATCGGGGGTCTGTATCCCGACCAACGGCCAGTCTGGGAATACGGTATGCACGGATACACCCTCGAGCTTGCATTTCCCGTCACCCAAGCCAATGCAATGCTCAAGCGGGTTCGCCAGCTCTTTGACAACGAAGCCAAGAAGCTCAAATTCATGGCATCCACATACAGAAGCGGCATCAACATCAAGTTTGGCAGACCGTACTTCGACCTCCTCGGCCAGGTGACGTACGGTACTGCCGATGGCGCTGATTGGGACAAAGGTGCTATCATGTTTGACTTCCCCTCTTATAAGCCGAGTATTGGCGATGGACTTCGATACAACGAACCGTTTTGTAAGATACCTCGATTGATCGGTGGAGTGTTCTAGCTGACAGGATGACAGATCACAAACTTGCGGAAACGCTTATTGACGAGTTTCCGTGTCGTCCGCATTGGACCAAGAATAAAAGAGAGGTATTCGAGCGTTCTGCCAAGAACCTAGATCCTGATGTAAGACTCTACGCAGTTGAAGAAGACCAGAATACTGATATTTGTTTGTAGCATATTGCTCGATTCAAGGCGGTACGGGAGAAGTTCGACCCAGACGGTGTTTTTCGGAGTGTTGTTGGTGAAGCTATTGGGGTCTATTAATTACTTACCGCTTGAGTCAACGCTGTCTCTGTAGTTCGATAATTATTCTGGCTGTCGTCTGTCGAGCTCTAATGCAGAGATTTGGAACAGCGCTCGACTTATTCTCTGATATAGTTTGATATGTTAACATGTTATTGCGCCGTCTTACTTGAGTCTCTTGTAGTTAGTCTTCGTCTTCGTTCGAGTTTTGTAGATAAGCAATCTGAGCTTAGAGCTTGTGTAGCTTGCATGAGATACTTCTAAGAGAGAACGTTCAAATAAGCTCTTCTAGCAGCTTAAATACCCTTTAGTTTGAGAGAGGGAAATGGGGCACATTCATGCCATATTTTCTTTTTGTTTACTATTCGTTGTTGCCGGGCAAAGGCGTTGGTACTTAGTGACTTGTGCAGCCAGTTCTTGCAACTGGATAACGCTTACCACTAACTTGTACTGGATACAGTCAATCAACAGGCACAAGCCAAAGGTCCACGGGCATCAACAAGTCAGCGGCACACTTTCTTTGTACATTGTAGTAATCATAAAGTCACATTTTCATGGGGGCAAAAGGGTTTTTAGAGACAACAGATCATTTCCGTAAACTATGGAGTTTCCTGAATATCTCAGATTGCGCTATAGCTGCACAAAGCAAGTCCAAGGCAGTGTATCCTATTCCTGTAGGTTTAAGTCTCTAGTTTTCGTGTCTCGCAAAATCAAACGCCGAATGCAGTCTCATACTGCCCATGTACCATTGTGGGTATCGTGAGTTTTAGTAGGTGATGCTCTCCTTGGAGTTGATGAAAACAACCTCGGGAGGAGGGACGCCGTTGAAAGAGGTCGAGTAGTCGGGTCCATAGGCAGCAGGGCCATAAACCCAGACGAGATGATCCGGAGCAAGGACGTCAGGAAGATCAACAGTCTTCTCCTTGCCGTTGGCGTCCTTTCCAAGGATGATGTCGGAGCTGTCACAGCTAGCACCATACAAAACACAAGGCTTTGTCTTCTCAGAAGGAGCAGAGGTGTGCCACTCGAAGGAAATCTTGTCGGCCTCATTTAGTCCGTGAAGAGTGCCGACGGAGAGAAAGACACGCGAGACGGAAGCACCGGCAGTGTGCTTGGAGACGTTGATGACATGGGTCTGCAGCCATCCAGCCTTGGAGATGAAGGCGCGTCCAGGTTCAGTCATGATGATCAGTTTGACCGGCCAGTCCGCAAAGACGGAAGCGAAGACGTCGATGGTGGGTTTATTGTAGTCGGCGAACGAGGGGGCAGTCTTGGTCGAGATACCAGCCCATCCTCCACCGATGTTGGCGAGAGTCATGGTAATGCCGAGTTCAGTCTTGACACGATCGAAGACGCTACGGAAGAGCTGGGCAAACTGGACGAAGGCGTCGGAGGCAAAGTTCTGAGTACCAGGGTGACCAGAGAGACCAATGAAAGTAAGGCCATGCGCCTGAGCCTCCTCGATGATGGTGAAGGCCATCTCTGGATCGACGCCAAACTTGGCAGAAAAAGGCTTGTCAGAACCCTTTCCAGAAGATACAAGACGACAGAAAGGCTTAATGTCAGCGAGAATAGTGGCCACCTCACAACCCTTACGCTTAGCAACACGACCAGCTGTCTCGAGCATACGATGGACCTGCGAAGTGCTATCAACAGCGAAGTACTGAATACCAACTTCAATACCCCACTCAAGCTCATTGCTAGGAAGGTTGCAGTTCCCAAGCGAGATGCGAGCAGGATTGACACCTCGGTCGACAAGGGGCTTGGCCTCGCCCTTGGAAGCGCAGTCGAAGCCACATCGCAGCTGGTCGTAGACGTCGGTGACGGGCTTGGCGGCGCAGGCCTTGACGGCGCCGAAGTGGACGACGTCGATGTTGGCGGTGGAAGGCATAGAGGCCATGAATTCGCGGACGGTGTCCTTGACGGTGGTGACGTCGATGACGAAGAGGGGCTTTTCGCGGTCCTCGAGGGGCAGGGTGTTGTGCTGCTTGAAGGTGTCCTGGATGCCGGGGCACATCTTGGATGGGTAGATGATGGGTGCGGAGGGAGCCATGATGGGCATCAAGATGGAATGAAAGGTGTTAGGTTATTAGGATGATATGGTGGAGGTCGGTTGTTGATGGTGTTTCTCAGATGGAGGTAGTTGAGAAGATGTTTGAGTCGAAGAGTTCCTATCCTGGATCAAAACATTATATATGGGAGTAGAGCTCTGTTCATTCACTTTTTCAGTCGCACTGGCAGTTCTCTTGTTCAAGTGGCACTACATGTTCAACTCTTCTGACTCAATGGGTCAATTAGAACGCGATCTGGCAGTGCCATCGCAGTGTTGTTCAGCCCTCGACGCATTTACCCCTACAATTGTCTATGCAAGACTTGTTCTCAGCTCAGCGGTTGTTAGCGGTTGACTCGCTTTGTTATGGGCCATGTTCAATTAAACAGTTGCTTACAGCTTGATTGATGGTTCCCCTTTGTTCACCCTCTTCGAGATCGCGAAGACAAGCGATCAGAGTAAGACATCCACATACATCGAAATAGTAGTCATTGTACCTGGAAAGAGTTTCAAACTGCAGCGAAGGCTAAAAAACAATTTAAGTAATATTGGCGAAATACCCAGTTGTCAATAGAGAGAAGGGAAGCCGACTCATTGAGCAGGCTTGGAACCTGCGCAATCAACGAACAGCTCTCGATCCAGAAACATTATACGGAAAAACATCAGCCTCACTCCAATGGTATGAATTGCCCAGGTGAGATGACCAGAGCGGTCGCTGCATACATAGGTCTAATACGAAAAGTGTGTGCACCAACCAGTCAGAGACTGATGTGAGGGCGCATGCAAAAATTGGTCCATATTGCAACGGACATCCTTTCGCTGAGGCACAGTCGGCTTTTCGTAGTACAGAAAAGGACCTGTGATGTTCCTAAATGCGGGCGGGACCTTATGGGGTAATTTCTCCGGTCCCGGCGCTAACTCAGAAAAAAATCAACGCATCGCGAAACCCCTCATTATTACTATTAACTTGCCATTCACATCTCAACGGAGCCGCGATAATGGACCCAAACCTCGAGCTTTACAGGAGTATATTACATCTTGGACCCAGGGAACGCCGCCAACGCATGAAACATCTTCCGAAAGAGGAGTTAATTCGGGTCACGACTCTAGTTCAACGAGAGCAATGGATCCAGCGGCTTGAGGAAGCGATTGCAGGTCGGGATCTTGTTGAGCTGGCTCTTACCGACCCTGTCAAGATTCAGGAGAACCCGCCTCTCCAAAATGCCCTACTTGGCCGGGCTTGCTATCCTGACGACGAGAAGAGCATGGTGAAGCGAATTACAAAAGGCCTGAGGATGAATGGCGAGTCTTTGATCCATAGTGTCGCATGCTTTGACGGCAGTACTTATCCGGCTATAACTAAGGATGCTTGGATCTTAGTCTACTGCGATTTGTTCTATATTGATGGTAATAATACGACGTTGCTTGAAGTGTACACGTCACGGCTTCAAGAAGAAGAGCTGCAAACCCGGACTGAACAAGCCAGGGAGGTCGCTCGACACGGCGTGTTGAAACTGGCTCGCAGGAATGCCAAGTGGATGATTCCTGCCCTCGAGAGACTTTCTGATGGGGAATTGTCTCAGTCCGACTATGACTTCAGCGACACCTTGCACGAGATATGGAAGCAGGTGTCTCACCCGCCACCAACCTGGATTCAGCACATCCTGGATGCCCAACAGCCATGGGGTTTCACTTACTACAAAACAAAAGAAGTCGAAGAGAAGTATGGCCATACATGGGAGGACACGTGGATCATGATCACGGATATGCCTCAGCAATCTGGGCCGAGTATCCACTGCCAAGGGAAGGTAGACGAGTTCATGGCGTTGAAAACTGAAGATTGGGCTATTCCGCCTACTTATGAAGGCTTGACCGAAGAAGATGGCTTTCGCAAGTAGGTGCCATCGCGCAGTTGAACGGCATACCGTACTGATTATTTAATAGACATTTCCGTGAGCACAGGAAATCTCTCCCGTCTCCTGGGATCTTAGACAACACATTCATTGTCATTCCAATTGAGCAAATTCCTAATGATCCCGACGATGAAGACTTGGATCCCTGTTGGGTCTGGGCATATGATGCGGATTGGGATAGCGCTTCAGAAGAAGCTATATGCAACGGCGAGAAATACCAAGGCCGCATTAAAGTACCTCTTTATTCACTTGGAGCTTGGTTTTATGCTGCTCGCTGGGAGGGCGTAAGCCTTCGAGATATGTGGCTTAAGGCGCAAACAAACGAGGATAATTTGTGGATCTGTTATTCCAAGGAACTGGAGGATTGGGATCACGAGCCATATGTCTAATATGGCATAACGGCTTCTAAGGCAGGAACTTGTTGCCAACGGTTAATCACGCACGAGTAATGCAAGCATTATCCACCAGCTATATCGGTTCTATTAATCACTTCCAACCTCAAGAAGCTTCGGTCTGAAAAGTATAGATAGGTGTTGTAACTAGTTCTTAGATGTGTTGAAATATGTCTGTATCAAATTTGACATCTGTTTTCAACGTGTTCCAATTGCTCCTTACGTCGTTGAGTATTTCCTTTGCAGTAGTGATTTCGCTTGTAAGCTGAGCGGCTCGAGTTGTACCGCTCTTTGTTCTCTGCAATTCTTGGTTCAAGTCATTCAAATGCTTGGTCCAATCCTTCTTAAGCCCCCGAAGCCTATTTTCTGTCCATTCCCTAGTGAAAGACAGCATGTTTTCGAAGTGGTCACTGATAAAAGACCGCCAGTGAATATCAGAAAGACCCATGGGACCTGTTTTGGGATATTGTATGCGATAGAGCTTCTCAAACTCGTCCAAGAAGTCTGTAACGGCTATATGAACGTTGGCGAGTTTCTCGATTACCTTGTCGTTATTAAGATATTGCCAGACACCAATGACCTGAAGCTGGATGTGAATATGACGAAGAGCGTACTACCAGTGGGGATAGATTGTCACTAACCATTTGAATATGCGAAAGCGCCGTTTCCCCATGAAGTTTAATTGTGCGGGAACATTGCTGGCGCCATAACCCTACCCCAACCGGCTCGTTAAACTTCCAGATCTGTTATCCAAGTAATTAGAACCTTTAGCCTTGGCGATATCGTAGATGTATACTTACCTTGGCCTTGTATCCGTTGAGCTCCTTTTGGCAATTAACCATATCGGAAGGATCTGTGACTGACCCAAGCATCGTGTAAAGCTCGACCTTTGGTGTGTTGGCATTCCCAGCCTTTGTCCAAGCTGGAAAGCCGTTGAGAAACGCATCCTTCCACATGGAACAAGTAGCCAGTTCTTCCGGCCTGGCAGGGTTAAATGGTGCTTTCACCTTGATGTCTGAGGGGGTCGTCCGTTGCTTGAGTGCTGATTTCACACCCATGGAGAACTCGATGAAGTTGCGGATTGTTTGAAGCTCCATGATGTGCTCAGCTATAAGAAGTTAGTGATGAGGCCAAATTCGAAGGCGCAGGAGCCCGGAGCTTGATATACTTACAGACCCAGTCCTCGTCATCTTCGTCGCCATTGTCATCTACCTTGGACGAGCCGCATTTGCCGCCATTGTTGTTAACAAAGAACTTGTCATCGTCATTATTGGCTTTGGCCAAAGCCCCTCCGTTGTCCCCGTTGATGTATTCTTCTGACATTATAGTGAAAACAGTGTTGTCAGGACACTTCGTCTTGAACGGGCGCGCTTTGCCGATACCTCTTCGTTCGAAGCCAAGTCCCCATTTTAATGGCCAGCTCCATTCCTCTATCACATCGTCAAGGTCTTGGGAGAGCTCAGGACCAAGGATTTCCTCTGCTGCATCATCTGGATCTTCGATAATGCTGGGATCTAGAAGCCGTAACCTCTTCAAAGGACAGAGGAGGGGGCTCGATGATGACGTGCCATCGTCTTCCATCTCGTCTTCCCACTCATTCATGTGGCAAAGAGTGTTGACAGAGGCCAAACCTGTCGAGACTTCGCCTTTGAGGGGATTCCACATACCGGCGAGGTTGGCAGCAGTAACATGCTGCCATCTGGCAGCGAATGCCTCATCCCAAATCTTGCGATCCTCTCTAGTATCGGGCGAGTTCGGTGCATGTTCCAAGATGTTCTGGAGTGTGAACTTAGCCACTTCAGCACTGGGCAGAGGAGCTCCAGCGCGCCTGACCAAAGAAGCAAGTTGGTCACTTGCAGAGACGGCACCAACATCCGTAGAGCGAGTTAAGAGCCCTTCGTTGTCAGTCACCTTGGGACACGTGGGACGCTTCACCCAGGCTTTCAGCGCGTCTAGAAGGTCGCTCTTGTCAATGTCCTTCCGTGGGATGGTCGACTCAGCGTCACAACAGTAGGCCACGGTGCCATGCTTGCACATCTCCTTGTTCTCCTCCAGAGCGACCTTGATCTTGCCCTCAGGGCAGTTGCCGTTGCACTGCTCACGATCAGCAATGTCGGTGAGACCGAGGTCAAAGTTGTCTGTCCACTGGCAGTTGGTAAAGTGTGCCTTGCTTGAGTCTGACTCGTCGCCACAAATAGGCCTTGGTCCTCTTTTCCCCTTGCTATCCCAACACTTCTGAGCACCGCTTCCATCCTGGCTGAAAGTCAGTAGTGTGTTGAAAGTGCTGCTCCATCCGCACGCCTTGGATCCCAGCTCAGTCGCGCAGTCGTTCTCCTTCCCATACCACTTGTACTGCCGGTAAACATCGAGAGCTGGCGTACTGCCCCTGCAGCAGGCCACTTGTGCTTTGCCGTTGCCGCACCCTCCCTTGTACGATCCTACCTCGACCATGTTGGCGTCGGGGCAGCCAGGGTTGCAATTTCCTCGGTTCAAAGCAATCCATTGGCAAAAAGGTTCTTCGCCACGCGGGCAGCAGAATAAACGTAAGCCATTACCACCACAGCCTGTCGAGTCCTGCATACGCTCCTTAGAACTGCGTCTCCAAGGATCCTTTCTCTGGACAGCAAACCATCCGTTCGGGCATGATTTTCCGCAATTCGACCATCGGCATTGATCACTCGGAACATCGATACTGGCCTCGTTCTCGGTCGTTTCCTTGAAGACGCCACCGCCAAGAGCGATGCTTGAGTTGAAGGTAGTCACAGCCTTAGACTTGTACCCAGTGGCCAGCTGTAGCTGCTTGGAGAACTTGCCATCTGACGTGTCCTGGCTGATGGCCCAGACCATGGCACCTCCAAGACATTGGCTACGGGCAAAATCCAGTTTGAGCTTCCAGGTATCGACATCATCGTAAGTGAGCCAAGTACTTCCAAACTTGAGAGTCTTAACCGCGGCAGTCTTGTCCAGATTGCCTTGACCTGACTTGCCACCCAGCTTACGCATAATTTCGGGGTTGGACATGACACCGACGGCGTCAGTGCAGGGCTCTGCAGGACCGCCGGCATCGAAGAGACAACCTGGAGACATGCAGCTCGGGTTGGAAACGCTGAAGGTGCGTGCATAGAATGCTAGTCCCATGTTGACTTGATCAGGGTCTATCTTGTTGCGCCAGAGCAGATCAAAAGCGTCCTTGATCTCCGTAAGATTGGTATGAGAGTTCAAGTGGTTACCGAGCCAAGACTTGGGGGTGTCCCAGGCGCCTGGGAAGAAAGAGTCAGCAATCATGTTTCTGTAAAGTTCATGTGAAACATACCGTGGAAGTCATATGTCATGACATTGAAATGGTCCACATGCTTGGAAATCTTCGCGAGATCGAAATGTTGAAGGTACCAGTATGAAGCCGGAATGGCGATACTGAGGCCATTTCTATCGCCGCTTTGCCTGAGAGCGCTTTTGATGTTGTTCAAGAACTTGGGAAGATTAACAAAGTCTTCTTCCCTGCCTTGCCGATCATCAGCAGCTGGATACTCCCAGTCAATGTCGACGCCGTCAAAGCCATAGGTGGCCATAAAAGAGACAAGGGACTTGATAAAGGTTCTCTGGTTGGTTTCAGAGCGTGCAATGTCGGAAAAGGTCGTAACTGTCGGGCCGGGATCATTAAAGGCCCAGCCGCCAATGGCGATGAAAACCTTGAGTTTGGGGTCGATCTTCTTTTTGCGTGTTAACTCGCGGTAAAGTGCTGGATCCTTACTTGATGCTGGTTCGATCTCAAACGTTTTGGGGTTGATGCTTGCAAAGGCAAAGTTGATGTGAGTGTAAACGCCATCTGGGATATCAGAAGGACTGAAACGGTCACAGGATCTGGTGGTGGCCCATCCTTCGTAGTATCCCACTACCCGTCTCATGGGACTGCCCTTGGCAGAGCAAGATGGACGGTTGACAGTCTTCTTACCGCAAAAGTCTTTGGTGGTACCGCAGTAGCTGGTACTGTTAGCTTGCAAACGGCTGTACGGTGTCTGTAACAACTTGCCCATGCTTCGAACAGCAGACGTTGAGTGGACACTTGGTATTGTTGGCGAACTTTGAGCCAAAGCCTCCCGGATCACACTCGCCCTTGGCATCACAGCCAGCAACACAATCCTTTCCGCAAACTGCTAGTGGTCAACAACGAAGTGAGGTTATCAGAATAGCGGCACTTACAGTCTGGGCCCAGTCCACAATGGCCATACTTGGAACAGCATGCATTGCCTTTGCACGGGTTGCTCTTGTCGCACTCAAGCTTGAAGTCGCAAGTACTCAGACATCCTTTGCCACAATGGTCGGTTGTAGTGCCGCAGTAGCCTGCACTACTACAACAACCAGTTGCGCAGAGTTTCGTCTTGCTACACTCTGCCGCAGATGCAACGCAAAGCACGAGTTGGAGAATAAAAAATAGTAACAAAAAAATTCGAGAGTGACGTTTCATGGTTGCCAAACGATTGACCAGACTGGTCGGGTAATACAAGATGAAGATTTAGATAATAATGATTGTAGCTTGCAAGTTGAGGGCAAGTAAAAGATCATGAATTGCAATCCCTTGAGCAACTCAAAGTACTAGAGGATAGCCGGTCTCTTGTTCGCCTGCAATTCGGGTCGCCGGAGTTCTTGTTCTTTCGGAGATTTCCCTTTACGAGAACCCGCCAGCAAGGCGCCACTTTTTGTCACATCGCCAGTCTCGCTTGATTTCTAGCTTCATGTCTGACTCGAATTCTAGCTTGAACAGGAACGGACAGCGCGGATTCTGCCTGAAAAAATGACCTCTTTTGCCAAGGCCCGGGCCGTTTGTGGACCGTTAATCTTAAAACTGCAGGCTGTCGGGCGTTACAATAGGATGGTTTTGTCATGTGGCATTTCTGATGATTACTTGTGTTGGTTGTGTAGAATACTCAGTCTTGGCAACCTAATTGGGGCTAATATCTCAGGGTCCAGGACCAGAAATCTTTCAGCTCACCCACTTTTGATACTAGTCTTAATCCACCGCCTCCACAAGGTCCCTTGGGTAATGCTTGCAACAACCAACAGATTTCGGCTGTCTCCGGTACAATCCGAATGCCGAGGCCTGAGTTTGCGAGGATGATATCCACCTACGGTGACAAACCTTAACCGAATCGTCTACTTGGACCTTTTGAATCACTCATTGGGCAACTTGGAGGGATTATACGTAAGTGGAAATCTCCGTAAAGTACTCAGCCCAAGTTCCGACTCTGACATCGCTCCGTAGACTCCGTAGGTACTTTAAGGCTACCTGCTTTGATCTTGGCTCTCTTTCAGTTCTCAAGGCCTTCATTACATCTGAATATTGCCCAACTAGCGACTCGTCGTTGAAAAATATCTCACGATGTGGTTACGATTCTTTTTGTTGCTGCTTTACATGCCCTTTTCGGTCCTAGCCGCGGGCCATCATCATTCTCATTTGCATTCTCACCATAAGCGCGCTTCCAACAGCTCGTCTCACGATGGATCTAGTCTTCAGGCTGCACGTAAGCTCTTGGCCGCTGGTCAAGCTGCCATGGCTCATGCAAACCGCGCCATCATTGCCAATCCTCGTCCAAACCGTTTGGAAGTGCTCAACTCTACAGAGCTCAGAAAGGCTCAGAAGGCACCTCCCCCGCTTGACTACCGCAACATCACTTCAAAGTCACTCCAGGCTAGGGATTCAGGAAACGGGACTTCGAAAGACCTTCGTTATTCTGTTCCTGAAGAGCTTATCAAGGCTGCACGCCTTCTTTCAGAGAACTGGAAGCCATCCCCTCAAGACCTTGATGACGGCTATGCTGCTGATGTGCAACACTTGAAGGACACCTTCTTGTACAAGAACAACGACTCCAACATGATGCCTCCCATGCTTCAGTACGACTCAGGCTTGATCAAGCCTGTCTTTGAGCCGCCATCTGCTTTTCGATACAGTGAAAATGAAACTGATGTCGCTGACAATGTAGTTGACAAGGACGAGAAACTTCACAAGAGAGCCAGTTCAGACTGGTGGATGGCAACTATCTCCCAGAGGGGCTCTAGCCCGTTTGCTCCGTCTGGATACCAGGTTTGGCGAGACGTCAAGGATTTTGGTGCCAAAGGCAAGTGGAACACAACTTGGATCGAACCTAAGAGCCGAGTGTATCATCTAACCGCGTATCACAGGTGACGGAGTTGCTGATGATACCGATGCCATCAATAAGGCCATCTCCAGCGGCGGCCGATGTGGTGGAGGCAAATGTACCGGAAGCACAATCTACCCAGCAACTGTTTACTTCCCTCCAGGTACATACAAAGTCAGTTCTTCGATCATCCAGTATTATAACACGGAAATGATTGGCAACGTAAGTCGCTTCATCTGTCCACCAGTTATCGTCTCTGACATGTACAGCCACTTGATCTACCAACTATCATTGCAGCACCAAGCTTTGTGGGCCTTGGTGTTATTACTTCAAACGTAAGTCATTGGTGGGTTTCTGCAATTGCTTGATCTAATAGGCACAGGTTTATACGGGAGAGACGTCAGAATGGTAAGCTAGAAGAACAGTGGATGAATGACGAACTAATGAGAATTTGCAAGGTATTTGAACCAGAACAATTTCCTTCGCAGTGTCCGGAACTTTATCATTGATGTACGACCAACTCCTGCCAACGCTCAAGTCTGTGGAATCCACTGGCAGGTCGCGCAGGGTACTTCACTCGAGAACATCCATTTCTATATGACAAAGTTCAAGGATGACCCCAAGACAACACAGCAGGTATGTAAAGTCATACGTCTTCAATGACTGTCATGTGTTGAAGATAAATCAGGGTATCTACATGGAGAACGGAAGCGGTGGCTTCCTTTCGGACCTATACTTTGTCGGAGGCAAATTTGGGTGAGTTGCCAAAGTACGCCGGATGACCTTGACTCCTCTTCGCTAACCATTTAACGACTAGAGCGTACATGGGCAACCAGCAGTTCACAGCCAGTGGCCTCTACTTCGAAGAGGCTGAGACAGCCATCCAGATCCACTGGGATTGGGGATGGACCATGCAGAACATTGTCGTAGACAACTGCAAGACTGGCCTTACCATCGTCGGTGGCGCAGGAGGAGTAAGTACTAATGATTATAGCAATATTTCGCCCAAACTAATATTGTATAGCCCATGAGTACTGGCCAAGGAATCGGCTCACTTCACATGACCGACCTACGATTTCACTATGTCGAGGTCGCAGTCTCAACCTCCGTCTTATCCGACAACTCGACTGCTCTGTTGCTGAGCAACTCTGGCTTTTACAACGTCGATACCATCGTCCAGGACACATTCAAGAACCAAGTTCTTCTCCGTGGCGGTAAAGGAACCGTCAACGTTGATACTTGGGGTTTTGGAAGAGTCACCAGCGCCAATGGTACGACGGCCTTTCACAATGGCGCCAATCTCGACAGTCCAGTCCGAAACGACATTCTGGTCACTGGTGGACGCAGACAGTTCTTTACTAGACGTCGTCCCAAGTATGATGATTTGGGCTTCAGTCAGATCCTCGATGCGAAGGCGTATGGTGCCAAGGGTGATGGCAAGACGGATGATACGGCCGTTCTGAAACATCTCTTTTCGGCGGCCGCTAACATGTCTGCGATAGTATACGTTCCATTTGGTGTATACATTATCACAGACACTGTTGAGATTCCGGTTGGTTCAAGAATCATAGGTCAAGCCTGGCCTCAGATCATGGCGACTGGGTCTAGGTTCGCAGACGCCCTCAAGCCACGCGTCGCTGTTCGTGTCGGTCTGCCAGGACAGGTTGGAGTTGTTGAGATCCAAAACATGATGGTCACTGTTAAGGGAGCTACGGCTGGTGCCATCATGATGGAGTGGAATGTGCACGAGTCTGGCCAAGGCTCTGCTGGTCTATGGGGTATGCATTTTATCACAATGAAGGTCTTTATCAGCTTAGCTAACATTCCTTTGCAGATACCCACTTCAGAGTTGGAGGCGCCGCGGGTACCGATCTCACTGTTAAAGATTGCCCCAAGCTATCTGGCAAAGTCAATCCGAACTGTGTCGCCGCATCCCTCATGCTCCACCTGACCCCAGACTCTTCCGGTTACTTTGAGAATGTCTGGATGTGGACAGCAGATCACGACTTCGACACTGCCGATCAGACCCAAGTTGACATCTACGTCGGCCGAGGCATGCTAATTGAGAGCAAGGGTCCAACATGGCTTTGGGGTACATCAGTTGAACACTGCGTACTGTACCAATATCAGCTATCTGGCGCCCAGAATGTTGTAATGGGCTTGATTCAGACCGAAACGCCCTACTTCCAGTCTTTCCCCCAGGCTCCAGCACCTTTCAAGCCCGGTGCATTTCCCAACGACCCTGAGTTTCATAATTGCACCAAGACCTCCAAGTCCTGTGCTATGGCCTGGGCCTTGCGCATTATCGACTCTTCAGCAGTCCACGTTCTGAGTGCTGGCCTCTACTCCTTCTTCAACCGTTACGATCAGACATGTCTCAACTCTGGTCGACATGACTGCCAGGACAAGATCTTCTACACGGAGCAGAGCTACGACGTCTGGGTCCAGAATCTCGTCACGCTCGGTAGCATCGAGATGGCCAGTCCCCTGAACGGAGTTCCCACGCTTGGTAAGCCAAATAGGAACGGCTTTGCATCTTCGATCCTAGCCTGGCTAGGAGGTTCCAAGAACATCACCGGACAGCGCGATTTCGAGGGCTACAGGATCCATTCTGAACTCACAATCGGCATTGAAGACTTCTCCGAGGCCTGCCAGAATGCGCTCAGTGCTCTTGTACGATGTGACAATGCGACTAGCGAGTGGAGGAATGCCGCCTATCATGGAATCTTGCCTATTGATATAGATGTCGACTCTATCTGTGACAAAGGCTGTGCTGAAGCGATATCGGATTGGCTGTCAGCAGTCGATACATACTGCGGTGATTCTAAGTGGGAGAACGGTGCCGCCGCGGGTATCATGGGCTCCTTCATCTCCTATGGGATCAACGAGACATGTCAAACGGATAAAAAGACTGGAAAGTACTGCAATGGTAGGCTAACACGCTATCATGGACAAAATGTTCTTTTCTGACAATTACTAGATGTCATACTCGGGTTTAGCGACACTGGGAGTCTTGAAAGTATGCCGAACAGCGAACTCTGTTCAGACTGTTACGTCGGCCGACTCAAGATGATGCAGGCAAGTCCTTTCTCATACTACAGGAAGGAGCCGTACTACCAGGATGCCCTGAAGGCAGCAGTCTCGCGATGCCCTCTATCGAATCAGCCAACCTCTACCAAGGATTCACCTTTTCCCACCCAAACTACAGAAGACGCCATCTGCCTCTCCGATGTGAAGCATGTCACGCAAGCTGGGGATACTTGCGACTCGCTGGCACTCAAGTACAGTGTCTCTTCGGCGGCAATCTTCATCGGCAATCCTGACATTCTCGACTGTAACGGCATTGATCCAGGAGTTTCGATCTGTTTACCTCTTCAATGTAGTACATACAAGCTTGAGACTGATGATACCTGCATTTCCGTTGCAATCGCCACCGGGCTTCAGCCAGACACCATCCGCCTACTGAATCCCTGGATACATGAGCTTTGCGGTAACATCCAGACAGCTACAGAGACCCTCGGTAGAGTGATCTGCACAACGACCCCCGGTGGCAAGTACGAGCATGAAGTAAACTCCACCAGTTCAGACCCAGCGTACTCGGAGTATGCCGATAAGTCTGTTCCACCTCCTAAGGGTGCCACTGTTGCTCAAGGCACGACGGAATCTTGTGGACGATGGTACACAGTCCAGAAGGGAGACGACTGTGCTCGGGTTTTGGTCCAACATCACATCAGCCTTCTTCTCTTTACCTCTGCCAACCCATCCGTTTCACAAGACAACTGTTCATCGAGCCTTGTTCCTGGACAAACCTATTGTGTCGCCCCAACCAAAAACGCATTTGTTGACCAAATTCCCATTCCTCCGCACTGGCGCTACGGGTGCTATGCTCGTCAACAGGACACTGCTAACAATAGTGTTTTGATCCTCGACGAGGTGAGCCATGTCGAGCCTATGTCTATTATCGCGTGCCAATCCTACTGTTTGGCGCAGTCCCTATACGTCTTTGGATTGCAGAACGGCGACTCGTGTCTCTGTGACTCGCGTCTGCGAATGGACAGCCAACTTTTGGACGACTCCAAGTGTAACATTCACTGCAACGGCAATAAGACAAATGTATGTGGCGGTATCGACGCTGTTGAGGTCTTTAGTGACGAGCCTCTGTTACGCGTTGAGCACACCAGTCTGGGTTGTTTCATCCAGGATGATTCCAAGCACGTTCTCGACGGCGAGAGTATCGACGAGAAGGATATGTCTGTGAATAAGTGTGGAAGTATATGTACCATCAATAAGAAGTCTGACTTCTTTTCTTTGAGTGAAGGGTCAATTTGCATTTGTGGTCAGAACTTAGCTGCATGGGCCAAGAAGACAGACACAAGTGAGTGCAATGTGGAGTGTAACGGGGAGGTCGGAGGTATTTGTGGTGGAAAGGGGCGAGCTGAGGTATACACCACCAAGACTAAGAATATGACAGTTAATTAGGAGTTACGAATTGTTATTTATACTTCTATTGAATAAACCTTTAAGACTGTAATTCAAAGTGTAGCTATCTCAACCCTTACAACCCATTCACTACTACACTTACAATGAATCCAAATTTAAAGATCTATAGAAGCCTATTGCACCTCGCTGGCCATACAGCATTAGCATGTCCAGAGATCACAAGTCCTTGAACTGTCGACAATGGTTAGACCAGTAATGCACTCGGTAGCGAGAACGCTCGACCCTAACTATTCCTGGCTTGAGGAGATCGGGATTGTGTCTCTCGGGATTGTGTCTCGGCCTCTGTAAAGGCCTCGGTTGTGAACTGTTGGTTGCCTGTCAACGCTTGGGCCGTCGCATGATTTCACATTCGGAGATTTCCGATTTGCGTTAGCAACTTGATCCACCTAGTGGGGTTGGCTGATGAAACAAAAACCTGCCTGATCCTCCTACAACTTACAGCCTGTTCCTTAAAACTTCTCCATCGTTGCCAACACGACTGACTGGCTGACCAACCGCTAGAATGGACCCAAACTTGGAGTTTTACAGAAGCATATTGCACCTGGCCCCGTACCAGCGCCGTGAACGCATGGCGCATCTTCCCAGATCAGAAGTGATCAGAGTCAAAAGAATTGTCCAAGACGAGGATATTGCCAAGAGGCTGGAAGAGACCATCGCAGGTCGAGACCTCATTCAAGTGGCCCTAGATAATCCTTCCGAGATTAAAGAGGATAGACAGCTAAAAAACATCGTACTTGGCCGAGCCAACCGCCTCGAGGACGAGAACAAAATGGTCAGGCGCATCACCGATAACGTTGCAAGTAGCAGTTCAAGCTTGATTCATGATATCAAGAATTTCGATCATCTTTCATCTGCATTAAATTTGGATGCCTGGAAGCTAGTATACTGCGATATATATTACGTCGATAGAGGCAATGCTACGCTACAGGAGATCTACGAAGCACGCGTACAGGAAGAAGAACTTCAGACGCCTGCCGCCCAAGCCAGAGAACTTGTGCGGGATAACGACCTCAAGCAGGCTCGAAGGAATGCCAAGTGGATGATTCCTGCTATCGAACGTCTCTCAGAAGAGGAACTAAAAGGATGGTCTGAAAAAGACCCGGGCCTCATGCAACGACTCTACGAACAGTTAAGACTTGTGGTTGAGAGCTTCAATCAAGAGAGAGAAATTGGCGAAGTCGAACGGCGCAAGATGATGGAAATTCAAGAAGAAATCCAAGAGCTCATGTTGAAACCGCGGAACTACCGGGACATCCTAGAAGGGGTCTGGGAACGAGTTTCCCCTGCGCCGCCTCCATGGATACAACATATCCTACAGACTGGCGAACAATTTGGGTTTGTCTACTACAGGTCTAGAGAATTGTACCAGACACGCTATAACTGGAACTCTGTTTGGAGTCGGCTTACTAATACCTCCCCTCCATCGGGGGTGACCTTGGCCAATATTCATTGTCAAGGTAGCAAAAACTGGAGGTCGTTGCACTCGCTCGAAACTGAGAACTGGCCCATATTCTCCCCTAATGAGGAATTGGCTGAAGACGACGACCTCCGCAGGTGTGTATAACTATCACCTGACGAATACGGATGAACTCACTAACTACTTGTCAGGCACTTCAAAAAATACTGCGAGGAGAATCGTTCCAAAACCGAAGAGGATGAAAGGAAGAAGAAGAAGAAGAGAAAGAGGAAGGACACAGAGGACAATGAGAAGCTGCTGTCCCCTGGAATTCTGCGGAATACCTTTATTGTCATTCCCCTCGAATTCGTTTCTGGGAATCTTAATATTGAGGAACGTGACTCTTACGATCCTTGCTGGGTTTGGGCGTATGACGCAGATTGGGACGGCTCAGATGAAGAGACCGTCGATGGTGAGAAGTACCAAGGCCGGGTCAAGGTGGCCAAATGGTCGCTCAACTCCTGGTTCTACGCAGCTCGCTGGGAGGGGGTTAGCCTCCGGGACATGTGGCGCAAGGCACAGCGGCACCCGGACAAGTTTTGGATTTGCTATACGAAGGAGTTGGAAGAGTGGGATCACGAGCCATATGTGTAGCATCAAGCCTGCAGAGGACCGGAGGCTGGTTATTCTTGAGATAAACCTTCGCCGTGGAGGTATTTATGTTGCTAAGTAGGAGCATGCAGTTGTAAGCTGACTGAAGAGGGTCGTAACACAAAGCGTATACAAGTTAATTAAGCACTATGTCTTTGCATTTGGAAACGAGGGTATGCTGCCCGTTGAAAGAACTGATTCTACTTGCAAATTATAGTCTGGAAGTACTGTAGAGTAACCAGAACCAGGGGCGACTGGCTGGACCTCGGGTGATTCCGAATTTGAATATCTCGAAGTCATAGATCCGACACCAATCAGGTCTTTACTTAACCTGCGTTGTCAGTTTGACTGGTACATACGACCATACCCACTGGAAAATACGGGATCCCGTCCGCTCTCCCATAGTCAAGCCAGTGAGGGGCGGATTAGTAGTTGGGTCGGTGACGACCAGCGAATCCCCGCTGTTGTATGTTTCTCATTCTTTCCTCTACTTCTCTACTTATATGCTAAACCGCTTTCTTCGGTATAGTTACTCCCTCTCGTTGCTTCACGGTTGTCCTAAACTCGAGTCATACAGCCCCGACTCCATAGCTGCTATTAACTGTTTGCATTTTACTAGATAGATAGTAATGTGTTATTCTTAAAACCTTTAATTGGCCGTGGGCATTTGAGGCATGGCCTGCCCAGTATTTTGATGTTCGATCCAGGAATGAACTACTATTCTGTCTAAATTGGACTCCTCCCGAGTATGCATAACTCATTGAGGCCTCGCTGTATAGTTTACAGCTAAAGAACTACGGACCCTTCTGAATCTGTTTGTTCATCTTCCTTAAATTCTTTGTTAATCGTATAAACATAAAGTCATGACATTCGCTGTAAGTTTACAAGATGCTCGCTTGATTGGGTCCTTAATTCATCAGTCACGTGCCTATCCCACGTGAATCAACTTTCAGAGACGGAACTTGAAAAACGCGATGATCCTAATTGTCCCTCATCCACCACGCTTGCACCAAGATAACAAAGAGAACCAGCCATGGTAAGCAGTGTTCTGAGATAGGAATTATACTGCAACGCTAATGGCAATTGACAGGAGGTACATCCATTTAACCAGGAGGCTTTTGACGCAGCCGCGAAAGAAGACAGCAGTGATGAAATTAAGGGTATTGGCCAAACCATCCACTGGAGCAATTGCGACCGTGCATTCCAAAAGAAATGCCAAGGTGGCGTTTGGCTGGGTATGCCCAAGGAGGGAGGTTGGGTGAAGGTCGACTCGGGCTTTTCGGTTTATTTCATCAGAGGCTCGAATGGCGAGGTCAGAATAGCGAATGTGTCATAGACTCTGTTTTTCACCAATAGCTTAGTTTGTATGGAGCCAGTAGTGACTTCAAGGCTCTTGACCCTCGGTGTTAAAAGGGCACGCGATAGGTTGATTCCGTATTGCTTAAACTTGGAGTCTATTATAACAGTTTGCATAATTAACCGGAAATCTATGTGCTCTGTGTAGAAAAGGACAAGATTTGCTCTGTCAATACAGAAAGATTCCAAGTCTTTACTCCATCGCTATCCACCATGCTCCCAATTAGTGCAAACACTCATGCAGAGCTAATATTGGCCGCGCATTTCCTTTTAAGTCTTCTGGGCAGGCTCTGGAAGATCTTTAGCCGCTTCAAAGGCAATCCACAACCAACAGGTAAGTGATATCTGTCCAGGCTCGTGCAGCAATAGCTAACAATAGTGAAGCGGACTTTTAGCTCTCACGACTTCTCAGACAAGGATTGTTGTCACTGGTGCCTTGGATCATCCAAGCCTAGGGCACGTGAACAGAAGAAATCTACAGCCTCGCTCGATCTCGGTTCTAGCTCCGATAATGAAGTGCACTGCTTTGGCCACAAGGTCAAGAGGTCAGGCATCTCTTTCAAAGTACTCGGCGACCTTGTCAGGATGGAAACCGTGTGCTCTACGTGTCAGAAGCACCTGGATGCCAGAAAGATGCGTGGCGTCTCACTCAAATGCAAGTTTGCGCCCCGAGACTCCTCTGGCGTGAAGTTTTGCACAGGCTGCAAAGTTTATTATCCTTCTTTATGCTTCTTAGTAGGCAATTCAATATGTATTGCCAAGACAGGTTATGTTCGGCTGTGCGAACACAAGGTTCTGCACTGGGATGAAATCAAAGACCTCGTTGGAGGTCGTACCGCAGTCCGCAAGAAAGACGCCAGAACAAAGCTAACGACTTGCAATCATACTTGCAATCATAAAAGCCATCGCAACCCTTGGGGCTACGGAGGAGATAGGCCCAAGGCTGAGGTTCATGCAATGACCAGAATTGTCGGAACTACTAGTCAACACAAGAGTGCCAGTCAGATTCCAAGGCTCTGAAGATTTGAAATATGTAGAGATGGGAACCGTGGTGGCTGCGGTAACCAGTAGCTACTGATTCCAGAATAAACTTAGTAAAGACTGTCCTAAGTTTATCTCAAGCTTTTCGTCCCTTGGGGCCAAGATCCTAAGATTCCTTGCTCCCCTAACTAGGTTACACATCTAACCAACCCCTTGACAGCTTCAGTCGGCATTACAGCCCAAGCCGAAGCACTGGCGACGTCTCTCCAGCTTCCATGACTGCGGCGAACATAAACTTCGTCAAGAACAAAATCAGGGAGAGTGACAACTGTATCTATTCAACCCGCCGATAACGTGAGCAAAATGGGCATCAACTATCTATGGTAAAATTACAGCGGTCCCTTGTCAAACAACAAACACAGTTTCCCTCTTCCTCTCCCTCTTTCCCCCGCCATCAAACACCACTGGGCCCAATAGTTCATTTTCTCGCGCTTCTCTATTTTCATCGTGAAGATCAAATGTAAATGTGCCGATTCGACGGAATGTTCGAGAAAGGATGCAAAAATCATCAGATGTCAGTAGCTCGTCGTCTTCTGCTTCATTGGCGGCAAGAATCAAGCCTTCATAGCTCTCCCAGACGGACTGCTCGTAGCGATCGGTTTGACACCAGCCCAATTGCAGAGGAACACAGTAAACCTGCATCCATTGCGATGATGACATCTCGTGTGGGAGGTCTATAGTGCAGGAGTTGGCGAATTTGCGTGCCTGTTGGTGTAGGTCTCTAGCGTCTTTGATGTATGTGTTTCCCGAAATCCTATTATACTCACGAGAGGAGATAACCAGGAAAGAATCATCCCTTTGGTCGTTCGATGCATCTTCACCTATACGCGACTTCATCAAGTAGCACTCCCGCAAATGACACTCCATCTCAATAAAGCCCGCTTTGATCTGGCCCGTCGTCGAAAGCGAGTACCCAGTTTGAGGCTCAACGCAAACATCCAGGATCTTCGCAAGCTCGGTTTTCTTCCCGTTCCAGATCCACGGTATGTATTGCTCAAAGAAGTCAACCTCGCCGTCCAGCGACGCCCAGCTCCACGACGGAGCACGATAGTCTTCTGGCCGGTTGGGTGACGATCCGTCCTTGGGACGCCACAAGAGGCTCTGCTGGAAATTTGCATCGCGCCACAGACCAGCGACGTATTCCAGCTCAGGCATACTTTTGTTCGATCCTTGTCTTGATGCAGTGATCCTTTCGACGATGCCCTGTAGCGCAACTAACGTGTCGAAACCAAAGGTCAACCGAGCCTTCGTGTATCGGCTAATAAAGCCGTTCCAAAACTCCGACGGTTCTTCCTCTAAGTTCGAGACTCTCATGAGCTTTTGGCGAAGATGCGAAAGACTTGCGCGCTCGTTCACTACGCTACTGAACTTGGGGTCCAGGCCAAGTGGAAACGTCTCGCTCGCTTCTGTCGTCGCACACGACCAGACCATTTGCTTCGATCCGAACACCAGGGTTCGCGGTGATACCAAAAGTTCCTGCAACGCCCATGCTCTACGGCTCAAAGGACTCTCGTTGATGGCGTCGAAGAGGAGGCGCTCGGGTTGGTGCGGATATATAGCCCATGGGTAGCTCACGCCGCGATATGTAGAGCTGTGCATGATGTTTGCGACGCATGGTCTTACTGCGCGGGGATCTCGACGGCAAAATATCGAGTCTTGTACACTTGATGTGCCAGCTGCTGCGAGAGTGAGAACTGCTGATCCGTATATGCTGCCCATCTGCGATGACTCCTTGATCCAGTCGGGTTTGGAGTCTTGAATGATGCAGAGCGCATCTACCCATAGATACTCATAGCCAAGGTCTCTCGTTGTAGCGATTGCATCACGAATGGTGGTTGGTAAGCTCGCCAGGGGAACTTCCTTCTGGAATGGAGCGAGGGTTGCTTCGGTGAGAGTGACGGTATTTGCGGTTCCCCAGCAGTAACTGAGCGCAATGTAGGGCGTTGGTACCGATGGGATGACAAGTCGAGGTTGCTGAGACTCTGACCCGACGTGGAGTAGTCTCGTTGGACGCCATTTCGACCGTCGCGGTTGGAATTCTTTGCAGATGGGATGTGAGCGATTACAGCCTTTGGTCCATTTCGACGCAAGCTGCAAGTTCTGGTCGTTCATTGTCGAGGCGTGTTTTCCAGGCATGGTTTTCACTACATGGCTCGTGTCCGTTTCTGCAACAGAGTGAGACAGAGTCCTTCCAAGAATGTGCAAACTTACCTTGCAGTGGTCGTATTCGCAGATCGAACGATACCTCATCCAACACAGACCCTCTATCCGATCTGATCGCCAGCCAGAACTCGTCAGGAAGATCAATCCCCAGCGCGATATCAGTAATCGCCATATTGGTCCTCTCATCCCAATCCAACTTACCGCTTGGATCCCGCTCAACAGTGCGATACTTGAAGCAAAGCCGCACAGCCTCATCACTGCCCATTCTCTTAAATACCTCTTTTGACTTATCATCAAAGGCGTGTGCAATTATTATGCACAGATGGCAGCCGGATGAACTGGTTTCTGCAAGGAATTCTCGTTTTGTCTTTGACCACTTTGCCCAGCGCGACACATCGTTCAGGACATCCCAACTACGTGAATGAGAGTTGTAGTCATTGCTGGGGTATTGGGATCTGTGGGCTTGGCAGGTGTATGGTGTGCAGCCGACAATGGACATTGAGCATGCGTGGGTGCATGCGTCGCAGAGACGCGACCTCTCGAGTGGTGCTGGCGGCATTGTGATTAATTTTGTGAGTAAGTTCAATAGCTACAGGTAAGTATGGAGATAAGAGCATATCATTACGAATGGTGGTATGTATATATGAGATGGTGTTAGTCACCTTTTGGTAAGGCTGACTCAAGTATCTTTAGCTCGTATACGGTATGACTCAGACCGACTCAGCCCGACTGAACACCCCGGCCAGCTAGTCAACAACTAGAGCGCCAAATTATATACCACTTTGCTGTTTTAATCATTTGCCTTGGTGATAAATGGTTGCTTTACTGACTTCCAAGAGATTAATGGTCATTTCGATAATTGGTGTCATTTACTACAGCTCAGCCTTACTCATACAATGTCACAGCTTTAGATTATTGGAAACCGCTGACTCCTTGAGGCTCAATCGATGATCTATCTATATCTGAGACGAGATTCTAATAAATACTGACCTTGATCATAGGCACCTCTAGAGGCGAACTCAGAACTAGAGTGGTGCTCTGATAACCAAGTCTGTCATGGAAATCACGCTAAGCAACGTTATGACTACCCTGTAGCCACAAGTTGATTTTAATTGAGCAATGAGGGTTTCAGCTGTGCCAAAAGGTCAACTTAGATCAATGTTACTACTCGCAAAAATAGCATTCCATCGCTTCTCACGCAATAATTGAACAATATCAAACACCTAGCTATCAATCGCAGATCGGATAGCTCAAGGTCAACACAGAACTGAATATGTCCTCCATCCAACCCTCCACTAAACTCGTTACAATTGCGTCTCTGGACGCTCTGAATATGACCAGAACGGACAAGAAGGCAATTTATTCACACACCCATTCATGTCAAATGACCATGTAGCCCGCCTGTTCTTAAGGCCCCTATTGCAGTAACCCTGGAACTGGTAAACCTTCTCATTCCGTGCGAAAGAGCTCCCCGGAGTTGGCGAAGGAATACTCCAACGACAAGGCGCAAGCAATGCTGGTGACCGCAGGGTTTCACGGTCTGGTTGCTCAACACAAAGCTCGGTCAATTTTATATCCAAGCCCGAAGTGCAGTCGCACAGACTGTTGGGCCGC
The DNA here is from genome assembly GCA_013266175.1 of Fusarium gaditjirri. Lineage (NCBI taxonomy): Eukaryota > Fungi > Ascomycota > Sordariomycetes > Hypocreales > Nectriaceae > Fusarium > Fusarium gaditjirri. The sequence goes on along the minus strand of JABFAI010000224.1, from coordinate 26,559 downwards.
GCAGAATCCTGCTGCACAAGACCATTGCTCGGATTGCGCAGCGTGAGGTTCTGTGCGGAGCAGAAATGCGGCTGCAAGCTCTTGCGACGATCGGCGGCGCTTTTTCGTCTGCGCGGGGGAGACTCTAGGGCAAAGTGAGGAGGGGTTCTGCCGTTGAGTGCGATGACTGTGGCGCGGCGACGCTGTCTTGGGGCCATGAGCCGCGGGGGGCTTGAGGTTGGGGGGAAGCCGGGTGTATCTGTTGGTGTTTTGGGTCCAAAGATGCGTGATGTTGGGGCTGAGAGGAAAGTGCTTTTGGTGAGGTTGAAGGGTTGAGGCACCATTTTGAAAGATTGCTAAGTTTCACTTGATCGCTGGAGAGAGAGATAGGCGAGATTTGAAGATTGGATAGGGCTTGGCTGATCATGAAACGTCTAGTTATATCCATTTGAAACTCCATACGCTCGGTTATGTAATGTCGCATATTCAAGCAAGCATTTTGTTTACTTATGCTGAGGTTAATTCTGAAATTAAGACGATGATGAAATTCGGCGGTTTTTTATGCACTGATGAACCTGATTCTATATTTCTATTTTTAAAGGCCGCTTTAGACCACCCCGGACTGTCCGAGAGCACTAAGCCTTGCGTTTCAGAGCATTCTAAGTTTTAGCGTCAGAGAACTTTGACTTCTTTGTGCGCCCGAGGTAGAAAGGTGAAACACAAAAGCGTGAACTGTTGAAATGGCATGATCTATTAATAAAAGAGCTTAGTTGAATCTTAATTGATTTCTTTCGTCCGAACCGTCGTTGTGGCTTTGGTAGCAAGCTGAGCGATTGCCGTCGATGATACCATGTAGCAAGGTATTAGCCACAAACATGCCAACGAATATGACGGACGGCGAGAGTTGGCTCGTCTCTAAGACTTCGACAAGGCCTAACTGTGAGTGCAAGCTGTAGAGATGTCAACTTCTGAAACCAGGCAACGGGCAGTATGAGATCAAGACCAAGTAGCTATCCAGCTGAACGAATGACGTTGTTATGTACTGAGTAGACTACAGTTAAAATCACTATGTACACAATTTGTCTCTTGGCTGGTGTCTCTCTTATTTCTGCAACTCCCCTCTCTGTTTCCTCCCCTACTGCTATTCTCCTACCTCCCTTTCGCCGACATCGAGTCCCAACTCTCGCAGCATCGCCCTAACTTCTAAGTAAGGCCGAACCACTTAAAGTCGAGATTCTCATTGGTAGGCACGACATGTCCGACTCCAGCTGCAGACACAGCCACGAACTTGGTACCGTCCCCGTAGATCATGGTAGTGTACCCAGACTGCGGGGTCGACGTCTCATTGCGGGTGAACGAAACGCCCTGGATGGTCGACCACTCCTTGATCTGCTCAAGAAGGTTTCGGTAATAGACAAGGTTATCCGCAGTGCCGTGCCAGGTTTTGAATCGGGGGTACGAGCCGCTGTAGCCAGGGTACATAGCCCTAACCTGATCAGCCCACTGCTGCCCCGTCTTGATGATCTTGCCATCAGAGCAGACACGATCAGAGCTAATGGGACTGGATCCAGGAGATCCAGCCATGCATCCAGCAGCAACGCCAGAGTAGCATGTAGCAGCTGCAAAGCGATCGGGGTACGTCGCGGCGAGGACGTTGGTCATCATGCATCCGGAGCTGGTGCCCGTGACGTACACCTTCTTGGGGTCGGCCTTGTACGTCTTGATGACATAGTCCACCATGCTGACGAGAACTTGACTATCGCCTTGACCATCGTGCTTGAGCGTCTTGGCGCTCGCGACATCCCAGCAGTTAAAGTCCTTCTGGGAGGACGGGAAGATTAGGATCACGCCGTGAGAGTCGGCGAGCGACTTGTACTTGGTCTGCTGGAAATAGCCAGGTCCGTTTCCACCGCAGGCGTGAAGCTATTTCAGGTCAGCTCAAGAACTCGATGGTATCATGGAGACGACTTACGGCGAGCATGACTGCTGGGCTGGCAGGCAGATTTCCGGGGATGTAGGCCTGCATGGTCAGCTGCGTGCCGTAGGTGTTTCCAAAGTTAGTGATGGTCTGGAGCTGAGCCGCGACGAGGCTGGCGCCCAGGCTCAGCTGCGCAAGCAGCTTGCGGGGAGAGGGGAGTCCGAGCATGGTCAAAGTATTCTCCGAATCTGCTCAATTGTCGGTATCTGTTGTTCAAATGCTTGGCCGCGGTGGATCTCAGCTTTATACACGAACCCTGTCAAACTCCATCGTCAGGTTAGGTTCAAATGCCGGTGTCAAATACCGCGAGATCCGGAGGCAGCATGTCCGAAGCGAGACCCCGCAGCCGGGAAAAAGAATAAATACTGCGTGTCTGTCGTGCGGAGCATCGAATGGTAGACAGCGTCGCATGCATGGATTAAATGAGTATTGTTTCAAGAGGCTATTTCTAACTCCAACTTATCCACCCGAGGTAGTGCTATTTACCCCGCACATCGAACGTCATATGTATAAAAAGGGCCCACGGAGGATCATTCTCCGTGATTGCCAGGATCAGTAACTGGTTCCTGACTAGGGATCTTCCGGATAAATAGGGCACAATCCGGATGATTATGTTCCGCAACCGCCAAGAACAGCGACAGATTCCTGGTCATGATCTTCTTATTCGACGCAGCATCACTCCATAACTACTGCTGATTGCTATGGAATCTGACGGTGTTTATTTCGAGGGCACAGCCAGTCGATTTATCATAGTCTGGCCGAATTGGTCATTGGAGATGTATTTTTGCCAGGTGGTGCATCAAGACCTACAGGCTATCTCATTGGTTGTCAGCATGCGCTAGATCTTGAATTGCTGTGGATGGACATAGTCACGGCTGGCTCCTCAATCAGCCTTGAGTGTACTTACTGGATGAGTAGATGCAACAAGTGTATACGGCAATCGTTAGAACTGTGGGCTTATGTCTCAATCGCCTCCTGTGAGCATGATTGTCAGTCAGGGTATTTGATAGAATTTTAGTAGGAAGAGAATTTTTCAGATTATTGTTGGAAATGCGCCGTTGTTCTTTGTCGCCAGAGGTTGTTCTAGGCTGAGCCTCTGTGTACATACTTTCAACTCAATTGCTCTTTGAACATCATCGTTGTTGTTCAGTCAGGCCATCCCTGTTCTCTGTTCATCCACCATCTCCTTCCAAAGTTCACTTATATCACTTCCAAGAGCTCTTAAACAAAGAGGACCGAGAATTAAACTATTTAGTATAAAGGATCACAAATATGCGCAAGCATTCAGGCTTTTTTCGCACTCCTACCACAGCAGGTAAGTTTACTAACACCTCCAGTTCAAACACCTCCTTTATGCGACTCCTGAGAGGTTTCGTCTTGCTATTAAGAGGTTCACGACTACTCAACACCGCCAACCTTACGCACCATGGACCCTCTCCCTCCCAGTTGTGCCTGCGAGGCGGAGGTGACTCGTCTCAAAGCGCGTGTTACTATTCTTGAGAGACAGCTGGCACGATTTCAAACAGAAGGATCATCTGACAAGGTGCCGTCGAAAAGGAAGAAAACCCTCACCGAAGCGACCACAGCATCAGACGCAGGCCACCCAAGAAAGAAGACAATCAAAAGGTCGGAAACTGGAGTCCTGGCCAGCAAGGCATCTCTCCTGACCTGTACCGCCGCAGCAAGAAACAATGGCCCGATGTTTGATCGTCGATATTTGACAGTAACAATGCCTCCACCTGCCAGACGCGACTTTTCTAGGGCCTACTTGCTGTACACACAGGATGACATGGACCCACGAGTCACGGAGTTTAGACTTCGGCACCGGCATGCTAACGAGTGTCCCATCCGACAGCACTGCCGACATTGGCATATTGTCGATGGCTCCGAGCGCCACCAGGAAGGAGACATCTACATACTCCTCTACTGCTTGGATATTGAGTCGGCCAGGGAGGGATACAGCGAATGTGAGGGGATCAACATGTATGATAGCGAAGAGCCTCTCGCTGATCGTATTACACTTCAGCCCTGCCGCATCTTTGCTGCGTTGAAGCCCGACTTTAGTCCTGTTGAGGATGAGGGTTATGTGGTCCTTCGATGTCTTGTGCTTGATTATGGTAAGACAGTGGAAGAGGATGCTGACGAGTGGAAGTGGATGGATCAGCACGGGCGGCTGATATCTAGAATGTGACCTTAGTGTCAATGGCAGACTTGGAGGTGCTTTTGACAAGATATAGAGGGCGTATTGAGTAGATTTGGTGTTGACCTGCTTCTTTTAGACAGCTTAAACAATAAATAGTAGTACCTGAAGTGCCTTTCTCAAACAAAAATTCATTCTTCAGCTTGATATCGTGGTTTGTGTTACTATTTGACATTTCAATGATAATCATGCTTATACTAGAAATTCTCTTTGAATTATAAGCCATTTCTGTAGGTTATATAGAAGCATTAACAGCTCCAAGCTCAATCGTTGATCTGTTTTATAAGACCCTGACAGTGGGGATTACGGAGAAGGCTTAATCCGATGAGAGTGACAATCCACTAATACCCTCACCATTCTGTCTACCATCCAGCTCATCGGCACTGTTTTTAAGTGATCAGCTGCCTCTCGACACTATACGACTTCCCATCACCCGCTTAGCTACATCCTGCCCTTCTTCGGCGTCGTACCCGGCCAGCTGACGCCGCTCCGCACCACGATCCTCGTTTAGATTTGCTGTTGGACTGGCAATTGTGTGGCGACTATTGGAGATGTATGAGTATTGGGTATTTCAAGTAGATAGCAAAACTTATCCTGTAAATTCATCGCCGGTTGGTCAACGAATTAGCCGAAATTCATCACTGGATCATTGCCTTCCAGGATTGCCTTCAACATCTGCCTTCGATGTCATCCTTGAAAATTAGCATAGACATGACCATGGTGAATAGTCTGGTCATTCATTCGTGGCGCTGAGTGCACATCAATGAGGTAAATCATTCAGCCCACGACCAGGATCCAGGCCCCGGGAATACTACAATTTGAGCACCGGTCGGCTTTTGGCAAATGAGCCTTAAAACATATAGAAACTCGCCAAAAGCTAGATAAATGGATATATAGTACTGTATCACTCAAGGGAAACTTATCTGTAATGCATGCGACGTGTAGGAAGCAATTTCAGAGGTTATCGTTGTCATCTATTATTAGACAGATGCAACCATTCCATGTAAGATGATTGGGCCAATTGACGAATGTAACGGGATACAAGTACGATCGTCCCACGTCAAGACCTGCAAGACACGACGACGGACGCGGCCAACCGTCTTTGGGCGAATATAGAGGTACAGGTGCTATTCTGGCGTTGCTCTTACATCGAATGGCGCTATTACTTTCATGCACAGTGTGCCCAACCGCGGCAAAGCTTCAACACATGGGCGCCCTACAACGACACGAATGCTTCATGCATTCCCTCTGGAAGCAATCCTACCTATAGCAATGCCTCTCCGCGCCATGTCGTCGTTTGTGAATGCCAGCTCTGTCAAAATTGACCATCGAATCTACCTGGCGTGACCTGACTAGCCTAATCTGATCTGCATACCCTACACTCCTTTGTCATCCAAAATGTCAAAGAGCGTCGGGGTCAATCGTTTATCCTTTGTTTTATCGGTTAATCTTATCAGGCTTCTATGTCCCTAAATGATTTCCATTGCGTGTTCAAACTTTATACGACAGGGGTTATCTTATGTCAAGGCAGCATCAGTTCTATCTCAAAGCACACGCGACCCTCTAAAAGAACGAGAATTTAGACCTTCCGTTTCGCTGCAGATGTCTACAATACCATAGGTCAGTTGCAATCGCCCCCCGTCTTTTTGGGTTAGTACTTTAGCAGTCCAGGAGCACTGTGAACTCTCGATGAGTCGGCAAATTTGCAGAAACTGCTCGCCTTGCCTTTGCGGCGCTTGATTTCAGCGATGGCGCACATCCGAATAGTAATGTGCTACCTGTGATAGACACTATCCCACGAAACCGGGGTATAAAGCTGTAAATGAGTCGTAGAAACGACTTCAGCATGCAGAATTGGACAGCGTGGTTCCTTGGCGTTTGGGAGAAGAAGATTGTCTGCTTTGGGCCAAAGTGCAGCCACGTGGCGATGGGTTCCCGAAGCACCAATGCCCTGTAAGGGCGATCGAACCAAGCATTAGAACAGTGATGATCGACGCTTGAGTGATGGAAAACTCGAAACGGACAAGGTGCCGATGTACCGTAGATCCATTACGGTCCGAGGCAGCACCAGGGACAAATTTAAGAGGGGCGAGCCCCAGTATTGATTGGCTGCCGATCGATACACCACAAAATACCAGACTTAAGGTGGCACAGGAGTGAGAATAAAAGTCATAATGAGATACTTAGATCTCAGATTTAATTAGTCTAACCTGATGGCACTAGGTATCTGGTGCTCACTCGACGTCTATATCGGTCTCGTCATCTGCTGCATCCCGGCTCTCCGACCATATCTACACCGGAAGGGAGCTAACTACAACATGCAAGACTCAGGCCGTCCATCAAGATCCGGTCATGTCATACGTCGGACTGACCAGAGCGGATTCGAAGAGATAGTCGAAGGGTCCCGTCTTGAGGGCGATTGTCGACATGATTCATGGTCTGCGTCTCGTTCTTGTGAGATTACGGCAGATTTGAGTGATAAGAAGACAAATGCAAGTGATATCGAGCTGGTCAGTGTTGAAACTCCCAGAGCTGGTGTGTAGTTTGGGGCTTCTCAGCAATTCGATGACTTGTGTGATGTTCGCATTTATCTGTAGTTAGGGTAGAGTTATATATTTATCTGAAATCCCAAATTACCTATTTCAGTAATTGTATTAATTAAGTAATAGCCTCAGATGGTTGGATTCAATTCTGGATCTTATCTCACCGTGTAGTGGCGAGAAGTGGAAATGGCTGATCAAATCAAATCAAATCAATGGTCTGATTCAACTCATATCTCCACCAACACACCAGCGTCGGCCAATCGACTACACAGATGCGATGTTAAGTGGGGACCAAGATTGTAAGTTAATCAGACCCCGTCTCAACGAAGGCGACTAAGTATGTTTCCCATCTTCATTGTTTTATTTTCAAAATCGGCTATAGAGTCTAGGCTGGCTAAAAAAGCCTGCCGAAAGACTAGCACTTGAAATGATGGTTATTTATACGTCGCTTGCTGCTTGGACAAAGATAGTCTACTATAGTACAGTTTTTCTCCCATGTGACTCCTATCTATTCCCCCTGGCCAATCATGCCTGATAATTAAAGATCAAAACGCCAACGCTTGCTATTTTCCTTGACGAACCATCGCGTCATAAATGCGCCTTCTTCCGCCCACTCCGCAACCTCTCTTCCAAACTTCTCTTCTACAGCCTGCAAGAACGACTTAAAATCTAGTGCTTGTACAGGGTTGTGCTCATACGGATCTTCCGTCAGGTCCGCCAGTTTCCAAGCCACGTGTTCTATTATCGGCACGACAAGGTGGCGCTGTGGATACCGCCCGTCACGGATGCTAAGCATTGCCCGTCCAGGATTGGTGATGGTGAACTGCCATTGTCCGCTGCCGGTAGCCAAGGGACGGATGAGCGACTGGCCCTCGTAATTGCGGATTAGGTCCTCGGCTGCCTGGCGGCTTGTCTTGCTCAGTGAGCCTGTTTCGAGGAGGATGTCCAGGATCGTTGGGAGGATTTGGGTTGCGTGCACGGCCTCATCCACATCGAAGGCTGGCAGTTGGGGATGGGAGAGGACTAGCGGCACATGCTCAACACCAACATTGGGGTTATAGTATGGCGAAGCAATATCGTTCTCTGGAAGGGATACACCGTGATCGCCTTGAAAGATGACCAAAGTCTCGTTGGCAACCCCTTGCTTATCCAAGACGTCAAGGACCTTGCGAATCCATCTGTCTTCATACCCAATTGTGTTGACATATCCTGACATCATCTCAAGATGACCACCATTGCCCATAGGTGTATACTTTTCTTTCTTGGGCAGGTGAAATCGATGGTGGCTGGTAGATGTAATATGGCTTAGAAACACGCGACTGTCTTCTGCGGTGGCGGTTTTGAACACATCCGTAATATAGTCTTCTAGTGGATCTTCTTCAAAGGCGAATTCGTTAATATTTTCCAACGTGACTGCTCCGTGCCTTGCGTTGGCGCTGCGAAGATATTCCTGGCCAATTATGCCCTCATCCGGGAACCCCATTGCAGACATTAAAGCGCCATGACTATCATAATTGAGTTTAGCTGCTTGGAAAAAGTAGGACCTCCACTTATCCTTCAGACTGGCGTCCGTTGTACGGGCTTGTTTCTCCTCCGCTTTGTTGAGTGCGTTGAAAATATGCGGAAGACAAGGTTGGTAGATGTGATGGCTGTAATCCAGGTTGAAATCTGCAGCTAGAGGAGCTATGCCGCAGATTGTACCTGTTAGGCTTTTAAGGGTGTATGTTCCTGAGGTATGTGCATTGGTGAAGTGAATCCCCCCTCGTTTTGGTCTATCGGCATGCTCGAAACCGTCTGAGTAATCGCCTGTGATGAAGTTGGCTGTTGGTGTTAGGTTGGCAAACTTCTCCTGAACGTCTTGTGGCAGTCCATGCGGAAACGTCTCAGCAAATCGATTCCAGAGTAGGCCATTCTTTTTGATGGGGAAAACGTCATGTCGGGTACTCTCCAGGAAGAATAAAACTACATGTCGAATGTTGAGTTTCTGTAACTTCCCCCGGAGAGAATCTCGCAAGGGCTCGTCGAGATTAGAGACCCTCATGGGGTCAGACTTGGCGCTGTAGTGCGGTTGCTCGAGATACCAATCCTTGAAACCGTCCAGGGCTGGTATGTCCATCGGAAGCCAGCTGAACGGGCTAGGCTGTACTAGTGCAGTTCGATCATCCCAGCTTCGCTGTACTCCATTTCCGTAAACCGATGGAAGATTGTCGAGGAATGGTGACGAGGCAAAGTCGATGAACGGTAAAAGTCCAGTGGTCCAAGAAAGAAAGATCAGGGAAGGATCCTTGGGTCGAATAAAAGTAAGGATAAAAAGTGCCGTTAACAGAAGAGTAACAATGGGGTAAGGGAGTATGCGAAGAAAACGGCCAAGTCTAGATCGTCGTACTGGTGAACCTCCTCTGGAGCTTCGCGGTGAACCTAATAGTGATACCGAGGGTGAGTTGAACTTTCTCTTGGATTCCTTGTCTTGATATGAGGTGCTCTCGATGTCCAGCCATGACAGGTCATCTCGTTGCGATAACGGATCGTAGCCAAATCGATGAGCCAACCGGTGATAGATGAAACTAAGGGGCCAGTTGACGAGATCTCCACCCCAGCCAAAAAGAGAGTAGCAAGCAACCTGAAGTAGTGCGCCTAAGCAAGCGAAAACACAGAAGACACCGATGAAAACTGTCAGGCCTGACAGAATAATTGCCTGCGCAGTTGGGTCGGCCATGAAACCGATATTGCGCCAGTGGATTTCAGACCCCGATACTAGATAAAACGAAACCGAGACAGTGCAAATGATGGTGTTGTAGGTGATCAAGGAGCATGCAAGAGTATTGACGATCCTCCGTGGCTTGGCAGCACCAGGCACCCAGTGGCTAAGGAGAAGTCTGATTAGAAGAAGCAGGAGAACATCCTGAGTAAAGAAGGAGAAGAAGAATAGAAGCATGCGCTTGGGCGCCACGGAAGCTCTGTGATTATGAAGATGCACTCCCTTAGCAGCACACACTGCCAACGTGGTCAGCGTGAAAGCAAGGCGCTGGTTAGCTAGCTTTGAGGCATATAGCATGAATATCCTCCTAAAGGGTGCCATCTTGAAAAACCGTGCTGACTAAAAAGCGAGAAAGGGAAGGGAAAATGGAAATAAGGAGCCAAGGCTCTTTTTCTTAAGTAAACGAGTCACCACGGCGCAGACTCCCCCTTGATTAATACAACCCCATACTGCCTAGCTTGATTGCCTTACCGAGCATGATTTGGCCAATGCTGCTGAGCACGCGAGCAGGAAGGTAATCTACGCCGTTCATAGCGCCTACCCAGCCCGCGCCGCAATATGCGCTGGAGAAGCATTTTGGTTTGCCGCATCGTATCCTCGCTTGTATTGGATTTTCAGCTCTAGACCAGGCTGGGCTAGATCCTGTGGGGTTCTAGGGGTCTGGGTCCGGATAAGTGGCAGCTCTCCCCCTGACTTGGAGGAATGGGACGGCAGTGAGTTGCCGCGCTTGGTCGGCATCAGACCATGACGCTTGAGAGACATTTGAGTTTGGATGTACGTGGTCTTTGCCGGTATCCGGGCGTTGGGGCTGGCGTCTTTTCATTTCTCTTGGGTTATGAGGACGTTTCATCAGCAGGTTGCAGCAAAAGCCACGCATGTTTTTGCTGGGAAGGGGGGCTTCGAAACAGACCACGACGGGCTGAAGGATTGTGCCCTACAAGCATCATTGTAATTTGTAGGGCTGTGCTGAGCCAAGCAAAACATCGCGTGCGTCGGGCTAAGGGGGTGACGCCTGTTCCGGGTGGATTCTAGACCCTGAGCGGCACAGACACTCACTCACTCACTCACTCGTGGCTGGTGGCAGTGCAACGAAAAAACACATCTCGGCGCCTTCCGTTTCTAGTCTTGGCTCTGCGCTAGTCTCGGCTTCCGCGCCCTGCGAAGGATCCCAAGGCTGATGTGGCAGACCAGGATTGTCGTTCAGCTCCTGGAATTTTAATTCTCCATCCGCAAATACCCACTTTTAATTCTCCTCGGCACCACCGTTTGTTTCAACGGTTTAATAGTTAACCCGGATGCATTACGTAATGCAGTTTTTCTTTCCTTCCAATGAATGTTTGGTTGCGTTATTTCCGTCAGAGATCTCATCTTACCAGTTCACAGCCATCTTTCTTTGCTTGTTGTCTAGTTGCTTCACCAAGACCTAGACTTCCACTCGGCAGCGCAAGGTATTATTGCACCGATTACAGTATTTTAGCAACTAAAGCTTCAATGCAGCACTATGATTGCGGTGTCATGCAGCGTTCTGATGAGTTTTCTAAGGAAGCTACATTTCTGGGCCGTTGCATCTCATGTCACTTGAGCAGGACAAAAATGCGGAAAGTATCTGGCTAGATAGAAAATTGGCAAAGGTGTTTGATTGATGCAATGCCATTATGCATAAACTACATCTCTTGCTATACATCAAACAGAATAATGGAATTAACATCTAGGTATCTAGGGTAGGATATTCACCCGCAGCAACATCCTCAATCCCCGCATTTATGAATGCCGCTTACTCCGGATCACCAACCGATCACTGAATAATGACATAATTTATCTCAATCAAGAAATGTTGAGCGCCAAGCTCGGGCCGATTTGCAAGCCTTGAACAAAACCCGTTAGCATTTCGACGACTTCAGAGCCAACTTGCGGGGTTACCAAGATTTTGGCACGGTCTGATTGCTGTCTTGATTTTACTGCTTATTTTCATCGTCATGGCAAATACAAATGTCGGACTCTGCTTCAGGCCTTTGAAACTTCTTTACCAGATTGTTTATATGTCATAACTCGCCTCTAGTAGAATGCTCTAGTTGAATCTCCTGGTCGCTGAGTGTACATACCAAATGGGTTAACCGACAACATGTTTTCCTCAGTAAGTCAGACAAACTCTTAAAATCATCAAGCTCGCAATTATTGCGAGAACTCCTCTTCCTCCCTGGGCAGAATGCGGACGCTGACTCCTCTGCTGTAGTCTATTAAATCTACCATCTTGGTACTTTTCTTTTCAATAACACTGGCAACCAGTCTTGAAGACCATAGCCGCATTAAAAATTGCTATAAACGTCATAGCAGACCAGGCCACTCAACCAAAGACAGCAACAACACCTATAAAACCTCATTCCCCGGCGTGACATGGGATAACGACAATTGGCTCCTCACCACAACTAACCTCGACCAAGGCCACTATCAAGCTCGCGGGTCAGTAGCAAACGGCTATCTCGGCATCAACGTCGCCGCCGCCGGTCCCTTCTTCGAGATTGATCTCGACGAACAAGGCGGCGTCATCAACGGCTGGCCGCTCTTCTCAAGACGCCAGACCTTTGCTACCATTGCGGGCTTTTACGATGCACAGCCCAGGACGAACGGGACAAACTTTCCGTGGCTTTTGCAGTATGGCTATGAGAGTGTTATCAGTGGGGTTCCGCACTGGAGCGGACTTATTCTTGATCTAGGCAATGATGTGTATCTTGATGCGACGGTGGATAATCGGACTGTGCATGATTTTACGTCGACTTACGACTTCAAAGCTGGGGTTTTGGAGTGGGCGTATACGTGGAAGCCAAAGGGGAAAGGGTCTTATCAGATAAAGTACCGCTTGTTTGCGCACAAACTCCATGTCAACCAGGCCATTGTGGATTTAACGATCGTTCCATCCATTGACTCCGAAGCGGCGGTTGTCAATGTCATTGATGGATACTCGGCAGTGCGCTCAGATTTTGTCAAGTCAGGAGAGGACAACGACGGCGCAATATTCTCAGCTGTTCGACCCGTTGGAATCGCCAACGTGACCGCTTACATCTGCGCACAAGTCGACGGATCAAAGGCCTTGGACTTGTCCCGCCGCAAATTGGTGCATGGAAAGCCGTATGTGCACACTAACGAATCGTCTATCGCACAAGCCATCCCTGTCAAGTTCTCAGCTGGTGTCCCTGTCCATATCACAAAATATGTAGGAGCCGCTTCTTCCGACGCCTTCGATGATCCACAAAAGACAGCCAAGGAGGCTTCACGCAGAGCAATGGAGGAAGGCTACGAAAAGTCACTTTTGTCACATGTCAAGGAATGGGAGAGTGTCATGCCAAGTGACTCGGTGGACAGCTATGCGTTTCCGGAGAACGACACGCTCCCTGATGATGAGTACATCATCGACTCCGCCATCATTGCCGTCACAAACACTTACTACCTCCTCCAAAACACAGTGGGCAAGAACGCACAAAAGGCAGTATCAGGAGCCCCCGTCAACGTTGACAGTATCTCAGTTGGCGGCCTTACATCCGACTCCTACGCCGGCCTGATCTTTTGGGACGCTGACCTCTTTATGCAACCCGGTCTCACAACATCGCACCCAGAAGCTGCCCAGCGTATAACAAACTATCGCGTGGCCAAGTACGAACAGGCCAAGAAGAACATCGCGACTTCTTTTGCGGGGTCTCAAAACAAGACCAAGTTCTCCGACTCTTCGGCTGTGTATCCGTGGACTAGTGGTCGGTTTGGGAATTGTACTGCTACTGGTCCTTGCTGGGATTATGAGTACCATCTGAATGGAGATATTGGCATATCTTTGGTAAATCAGTTGGTCACGAGCGGTGATGCCGAATACTTCAAGGAGACACTGCTGCCGATTTATGACTCGGTGGCAAATCTCTTTGCTGATTTGCTGAAGCCGAATGGATCTTCGTGGACTATCACAAACATGACTGATCCTGTGAGTTGCCCCACATATTTTCGCTCATCAAACGCTTATATGTAAATCCAGGATGAATACGCCAACCATATCGACGCCGGTGGTTTCACCATGGCGCTTGCTTCAGAGACCTTGATCCAGTCCAACAAGATTCGTCAGCAATTCGGAATGACAGAGAACAAAACCCAGGACGAGATAGCCTCTGACGTGCTCTTCATCAGAGAGAATGGCATCACCCTGGAGTTTACGAACATGAATGGCAGCGCTATTGTGAAGCAGGCTGACGTGGTTCTCATGAGCTTTCCTCTGGGCTACAACGATAACTACACTGACCAGAATGGACTTGACGATCTGGACTATGTAAGCTCACTAGAAAGAGTAGAGCGATTGAATGCTAACGCGAATATCCTGAACAGTACGCGAACAAGCAGTCTCCTGATGGACCAGCTATGACATGGGCAATCTACTCTATCGTAGCCGACGAGCTCTCGCCATCCGGTGGCTCAGCTTACACCTACGCACAGTACTCCTACAAGCCCTATACACGACCTCCCTTCTACCAGCTTTCCGAGCAGTTGATTGACAATGCAACCGTCAACGGCGGCACGCATCCTGCATATCCCTTCCTCACTGGCCATGGAGGCGCCAATCAAGTCACTATTTTTGGATATCTTGGCCTGCGTCTCATTCCTGATGAGAGTCTCCACGTGAACCCAAACTTGCCGCCCCAGCTCCCGTATATCAGGTATCGGACGTTCTATTGGAGGGGTTGGCCAATCTCTGCTTGGTCAAACTACACCCATACGACTATCTCCCGACATCCGACGACCAAACCTCTTAAGGTTGCGGATTCTAGATACGCCAATAAAAGTATTACGGTTTATGCTGGAAAACAAGGGGATTCGGCACTTCATCATTTGACATTTGACGAGCCTGTTGTTATCAAGAACAGACAGATTGGCAGTGTCAACACGGTCCACGGCAATCTCGCTCAGTGTCGACCGGTGAAGTCTTCCAATCAATATGAGCCAGGGCAGTTCCCTCTTGCAGCTGTTGACGGAGCGACATCTACCAAGTGGCAGCCCTCAAAGGCCGCGGATGTCAGTTCACTGACTGTTTCTCTTGCGAAAAAGGATGTTGGATCTAAGGTCAAGGGTTTCTACTTCGACTGGGCCGATGCCCCTCCTGTCAACGTCACAATTCTCTTCCATAACAAAACCATTGATGATCCGGCAACGATCTATGACACGTCTAGTCACGACTCTGGATATGACGTCATCATGGAGATCAAGAAGGTCAAACTCTCGGATCCTTATAATGCCAAAACGGATAATCTGGATGCGGTCGTTATGCCGACAGGAAACACTACCAACGTCACTCTTGCAGAACCTGTTCCTTTATCTCGATATGCCACGTTGTTGATCGCTGGGAACCAGGCACTGGATAAAGTCGATCTCAAGGCTGGGAATGGTACGGGCGCCACAGTGGCTGAGTGGGCAATACTACACTGAAGTTAATCGTGAGATACAAAAAATCGTGTACAGTATGAGGCTCAATGGCGGTTGTAGGAAAAGGATGGCAAAGTCTTGGTTTCGGAAGGTCACTTGTGTTATCAGCGCAGAAATGAGGTTCTCAATGGTTCTTGGCTTCACCTAGTTTCGTTACTAATGATGTCATACTGTCAAAAATGAATAAAACTTGAGAAATTGATGCGCAAGTCCAAAGGCCAGTTGGAGGCGTCATGACTCGTGGAGACTGGCCAACACAACGGCCGATTTGTAAGAGAGGCCGAATTGGGGTTTCCAAACCGCTTCAGTCACCTACGGCAGGAAAAGGGACGGAAAACACTTGGACCTCTCAAGTCAACCGCTTTTATGGGGCAATGGGGTCAAAGTTCTTTCACGTTGCAAGCCTGATGGATGCACCAAAAGAATTTTGTAAATTGAGCAGAGAATGGAATCTATGGATACAAGCCTCTTCGACGGTCCCAAGACGGATCTGGCTGGATCAAGCTAATCACAGCAGCCTGTCCCTCAAGGCTTGCATGTATCATAGGGCGGGTTGGGCTTGTCGCACGCACACGCCCCATTGGGATTAGCTTTGTCGATTCTGCCATTGCCACGGCCCTGGTCTTGACAATCCTGGTTGCAAACCTGGTCATTGGCAGCGCCGTGGCACTCAACCGCGTAGTAGTTCTTCCAAGGGTTGGTGCCACTCTTGAATCCGCGTTCCTGGCAATATGCGTCCATTGCCTTCTTGTTGGCCAACTACAGAGTCGTCAGATACACGCAGTCATCGAAGGAGGGAGTACGTACGATGCAGTAGCAATGGTGAGTGTCAGTCACCTTGGGACTGAAGTACTGGTCGCAAGGGAACTGGTCGAACTCGCATGCTGCGTATGAGTTGCCGCAGGCGGGAGGAGCACCTGCCGGTTGAGAAGCGGGTGTTTGGCACTGGACAGTATTAGAATGTCTTATTTGTGGAAGCTGTACTTCCAATGGGATCTTTCTTACCATTTCCCCTGGGCATTTGCTATCCCGGGCACTCAAATGATGGACGGAACCATTGGGAGACCGAATTTGAGCCCTGTGGTCCGCAGAAACAAGACTCGCAGTCGCGAATGCAGAAATGAGAGTAAGAAACTTCATGGTGATTATAATAGGCTGAAAGGAGTAAGTTGTAAGAGCTGATGGGTAGAGAGCAAATGCATTGGAAGGTCTATAGTATATATACTGTCCATTTCAGAGGGGAGAAAATATTACTGCAATTTCTCGCATGGCGGTAAAGAAAGGTTTAGTCTATAGGAAATTAAAACTATATTATACGGAGGAAATATTATGCACGTATAGAATAAAGTTCTGAATTGCTAGGATCGGCAGAACTTTATAACTGCCGATCGACGTGAACCGGACCCTCGGTGCCGAAAAGTCTAAATAAACTGATACAACATGAGTACACCGCTTTCCACATTAGTTATGTTTATACTGACTGCCGAAATTACAGCTAGGAGTATGAATTATTATACGTTTCTCGTACTAATAAGCTCCAGGCCGTTTGGCTTTACTATCCTAGACAAGTTCGACAGCCGTGACTTAGACTAATTCAAGCTTCGAGGAGTACCATAGTATGTAATTTCTGGATGGGCTGATAGGCTGAAGAGACCGTTGCATGGGTAGCCGAGTTCCGAAATTGTGGTTCGGTTTAGGTTAAGCAATGCGGGAAACGCAATGTAACTGGCCATTCTTGACAGGCTCGGCTGAGCTCCGTTCAACCATTTGAAATGCCGTGATGGCTTCCCTACGTGTCGCGCGCGTATAAGCCGGCAAATACTTGGGGATTGCCTCTAGACCTTTGACTAAGAGAGTTCAGAAATTGGTAGGAACGCGACACTGTATGTCTCGGATGAGAAGACATCGTTTGACGTTCTTTGGCTTATCTCCGTTCTGCGATAGTTTCTTCATTCTACGTTACACGCGACATCCAAATAGCTAGCTCACGAGAACTAAGCTGATATCTGCCGTGCCGAGACATCACCTGATCTCTTCGCCTCATTAAATCGTAGTTATCTGGTTTTGCTCAAGTCTAAGCAAACTCAGAAGACGGCGAAGAGGAAAAGGAGTCTTTTTCCTGACATAGGATTCATAGTATTACTCTAATACGCGATAATAAAGTTCCCAATTTTCTCCAGGTTCTAAGCAATAGTAGACGATTGTCTAATAACAGGCCATTCGACAACAGTTACCAGACAAGAGGCTTCTACGACAAGATCAGGTCACCATAAAGCGGCTTTGTCAATTAATAATATCTGCCTGCCTGCTGAGTAAGATAAATCTTAATTACAACCAGGTTCCAAGTACAACGCAATGCCAGAATCTAGGCTAAAATCGATCCCAGCTTTCAAAGAAGGAGATATGTCGCTCTAGTCGATGGTAGAGTCTCCCCGCCACCGTTGGGCTCTGTTACAATCCTGTGAAATGCGTTGCAGTTTTTTAACTACGAATCTATTGTCCAACCAAAACACATCGTTATATTGGTGAAGTTTGATTATAGCTTACGATAATAAGGTTCTATCACTGGGGGATTATTTGGCTTATCTATTAATCACCTTATTAAAGAAAGTAAAGAAATATTATAAAAATCACTTTACATATAATATTTATATTGAATCCTTATTATATTTATTGTAAAGTAATAAAGCAACACGCACAACAAGCGCTATCAATAGACATCACTGAGTCCATCTCTGGGCCACCAATGAACGGATCGGGTCGGGCCTAGCATGGTAAGAACAGGAACCAGGACAAAAGCGTACATCGCATGTAACGCACTCTTGATCTAGCGTAATATGCCAACTAAGGATTTGCTCCTGCATGCCACTAGCTATAGTATTTACTGCTCACGAACAAACTCTACTCTGGTTTTCTATTTCCTCTATGAAGCCCATACATAGCCCTGTCCACTAATTAAATAGTCTCACCATCGTAAATTAATCGTAATCGCATGGACTGATGGAATTCAAGCACCCCGGTACTCTTTGAATGCCCGAGACAGCGCTTTGAACAATGCCTGAAGTCCTGAGAATTTCGTTGTCGCGTTTTCGCCAGGATCACGAGTACCAAAGATATCGAGCTAAAGCCTGACTGACAGGGTGCTACCTGTGCGTTAATTGGCTGCAAATCACAAATATTGGTTTTTACAAGGATGATGAGACTGCTGCCTGAAAAAGTGCATAACCAACAGACAGAGCTGAACTTACCCCGCTTCATCGGGTTCACCCAGATTTCTCCCTCTTTTCTGCACTTCAAACAAGCAGACAGAATCAACGGGTCAGCAAAAAAGGCCAGCCATCAACGTCGCTTCCCCGTGCCGTCACCGCAATCTGGCCGATCCCCGAGTCTTAAAGAATGACAACTCCAGGTGACGCTGGGGTCTCAGTCAACCCGCCGGACGCCAATGCTGGCCCTGCGAAGTCCTCCCCATCTCGCCCAAGTGACCGCCGTGGCTTCGAGATAGCTATCATATGTGCATTGACGATTGAAGCAGATGCAATCGAAGCTTTGTTCGATCATCACTGGGAAGACGACGGTCCACCGTTTGACAAGGAGCCAGGTGACCCTAATGCCTACTCCACTGGCGTGATTGGCCGATTCAATGTTGTCCTAGCATACATGCCAGGAATGGGCAAAGTCAATGCCGCTACCGTCGCTGCCAACTGTGGTAAGAGCTTTCCAAGTGTCAAGCTGGCTCTCGTAGTGGGCATCTGCGGTATCGTCCCATTCACGCCTACCGAGGACGAAATCATCCTCGGCGATGTCATCATAAGCAACGGTGTCATTCAGTATGACTTTGGTCGACAGTTGCCCGAGCGCTTGGTCCGTAGGGACACTTTGCTAGACGTCCCAGGCAGACCAAATCTCGAGATACGGGGCGTCTTAGCGAAGCTGAAAGCTCTTCGACATCGCCGCCAGCTGGGCACTAAGATCGAAGGCTATATGGACGTACTTCGTCAAGATGAAGAACTTCATGCTCAGTATCCTGGCTCTGAGAAAGATAAACTCTTCGAAGCTACCTATCGTCACACAGATGATCAGAAGTCATGCGAGCAACTGGGATGCAACGGCGAACTGGTATCACGAAGCCGCCTATCGACTACAGAGGTTCCTCCTAAGCCTGCTATCCATTTTGGTTTAATGGCTTCTGGAGATGTAGTCATGAAATCTGGCGAAGACCGCGACCGCATTGCATCGACAGATAATGTCATTGCATTCGAGATGGAAGGGGCTGGTGTCTGGGATAGCTTCCCGTGTATCATCATTAAAAGCGGTTGTGACTATGCTGATAGTCACAAAAACAAAGCTTGGCAGCGATATGCAGCAGCCACGGCCGCAGCTTGTGCGAAGGCTTTTCTGGGCTTTTGGATCCCGTCGCTTCCTCCTAGAACGGCGTGTCAAGCCCCCGATGGTAGGCTTATCGGGATAGGCTTGTGGACAGAGAGACGCTAAAGGTGGGCTCTAGGTCAGATGGTGATCCCACTACAAAACCAACAGAATACAGCAGCTAGTCAGTTTTACGAAGCCATTAATTTGTGTGCCCTTCTGACTCATTTGTGAAAGGTTCTAGGGCTCATTATCTACCGCTTTCGAGGAACAAGAACTTTACAGGCCGCAAGGAAATCATCGATGACCTTAAGCGGCTTCTCTTCACTGATCTTGATGGTCAACGAGTCGCTCTTTACGGTTTGGGCGGCATGGGAAAGACTCAGATCGCTATTGAGCTTGCACATGTTGTGAAAAGGGAGGACCAATATGGCTGCAGCTACTCTGTCATATGGATGCCCGCACTGAGCATGGCTAGTTTCGAACAAGCCTGCACCAAGATGATTAGTGAATTTGGCATCGAGATGGATAGCCAGGAGAATCCCAAGGACGCCTTCAAGAGATATCTGAGCTCCGACAGGGCTGGAAAGTGGTTTCTAATCATCGACAATGCCGACAACATGGAAGTCCTTTATGGAACGGCTGAGACCCCAGGAGGTATCGACCAATTCATTCCGGACTGCGAGCACGGTTCTATTTTATTCACAACCAGATCACGTGAAGTAGCCGTCAGCGCGGCACAAAAGAATATCCTAAAGCTGTCCGAGATGGATGATGAGGATGCGAAGGCTCTCTTGAGGGGATCGCTGATTGAAAAGGAACATATGCAAGACATGGTACTCATAGACAAACTCTTACAAGAGCTCACCTATCTACCGCTCGCTATCACGCAAGCGTCAGCATACATGAACGTCAATGGGATCTCAGTCAACGAGTATCTCCGCCTCCTCCAAAATACTGACCAGGATATGGTAGAGCTCCTAAGTTGTGCGTTCCGTGACAGCACTCACTACGACTCTTCGCAAGGGGCTGTTGCGACCACCTGGATTATATCCTTCAATCAAATCCGAGCTTTACATGAAGACGCTTCGACAATTCTCTCTATCATAAGCTATCTTGAACCGAAAGCCATTCCTCGTGCCTTATTGCCGCCTCTGGGATCTGAACAAAAGATGACTCGTGCGATTGGTACGCTCTGTGGATACAGCTTCTTGAGTAAGCGAGACGATGGCGAGACGTTCGACATGCACAGTCTCGTACACCTTGCAACGCAAAGATGGAATGAAGAAGAGAGACTTGATATAGGAACACAACAGATGGCATTCGCACATATTGCTGACGTCTTTCCATACGACGACTGGGAGAACCGTAAGTTATGGCAGCAGTATATGCCACATGCACTCAGACTCCTAAAAAACACGGATGGCGCCAATACCAGAGAAGGATGCTTACTCGGATACAAGGTTGGCAGATGCTTGGACACTGACGGACGGTTAACTCAAGGAGTGCATATAGTTCAGTCTGTCGTTGAATTCGAAAAGGTAATGTTGGCAGAGAATGACCCAGATCGACTGGTATCACAGCACAAACTTGCTGCAGAATATTTATCTAACGGGCAGATAAAAGAGGCAATCAAGCTGCTTGAGCATGTAGTTGCAATACAAGCAGATTCAGCAGAGGATCACCCTCACCGGCTGGTATCACAGCATGCGCTTGCAGCAGCATATCTAGACAACGGGCAGAAAAAAGAGGCAATCAAACTGCTTGAGCATGTAGTTGCAATACAAGCAGATTCAGCAGAGGATCACCCTCATCGGCTGGTGTCACAGCATGTGCTTGCAGCAGCATATCTATGTAACCAGCAGATGAAAGAAGCAATCAAACTGCTTGAACATGTGGTTAAACTAAAAGCAGGTATGTTAGCGGAGGATAACCCAGACCGGCTGGTATCAGAACATATACTTGGAGTTGCATACCAAAAGAATGAGCAAACGAAGGAGGCAATTGAACTGCTTGAACATGTGGTGGCAATCCAGGCGGATTCATTAGCAGAGGACCACCCTAATCGGCTGGTATCAGAACGTGCACTTGGAGTTGCATACCAACAGAATGGGCAAACGAAGGAGGCAATTGAACTGCTTGAACATGTGGTTGCAGTGGAGGCAGATACATTACCAGAGGGCCACCCTAATCGGCAGCTATCAATAAAATGGCTGCAGTACTGCTATGATGGGTTAGAGGAGGCCAGCATTTGAACAGGGGACGGTCTGGAAACTGATGATTGAATGTACTTAGTTCTCCAGCGTGTTATGAATGTGGGCTTTTGAACAATTGTTTTCAGCACCCAGTCGGGACCTGTCGAAATCGAGCATAGATTTGATCTCGTTAGTCATTAAGCATTGCAGTCGGGATCATCGTTGTTAGCAGCCTACAGTTTAACCTCGATGGCAGCAATCTATTCCATAGTTGTTAACCTGCCTGGAGCGAGTGTTGGCCAGATAGCATAGTAAATATTCACTGAATGTTAGAGATATTCGAGCAAGATGTGTCATTTGCAGTCGAAACTTGTGGCTGAGTGTCATGGATCACCACCACACATCTTAGAATGGACAGGTTGTCTGTATCAAAGGTCTATTCCTCGCCTTACAACGAGGCTCCTTGACAGACCTGTCGGGCACGCGACCATACACAGGCACGCTGGAAGGGGGGGGCCTGATATGATATTGAAACACCTGTATTTATCTCGTTAATGATATAATTTATAAAGGGACTTTTAGAGCAACAATATTTTGGATTAGGCGGCTTTTTGAGGATTGAGATAATACCATCCAGCTGTCCAACCAGAATCGTCCTTCACGACAGAACACTTTCTGCGATGCTGCCCTGTTTCTTAAAATGGCTCTGCAGGAGGGCGGTCACAGACACAAGTAGGAAATTGCTTGAAAAAGGGTACGCGTAGGATGGTCGGCCGAATAAAACAGTGAGTTCCTGGCCATTCTGCCTATTCTGGCTAATACCAACCAGCTGGCTATTTAACATAGCCATCCATTGATAGACAGAAGGCGCGCCGACTTGACCAAGCTGGCATCACTCTCGCGTATCAATTTATTACCGTTCTAAACTATCAATACAACATGTTATAAACGGTAGTTCTATTCGCAACTCTCGGCGCTCTCTTCGCATCCAAGGTCTCAGCCCATGGCCATGTTTCCGAAGTCCTCATCAACGACAAAAGCTACTACGGCCACGACCCCACCAAAGTCCCATACTTAACTCAGCCAGAGAGTATCACTTGGACCAACGGTGTCAAAGATAACGGCTTCGTCACTTCCACCGCGAGCGCACTGGAATCTGCAGATACCATCTGCCACCTCAACGCTACCAACGGACATCTTACCGCCGACGTCGCTGCTGGCACGACCATCACGGTTCGCTGGTCAGACTGGCCTGAAGCGCACTAGGGACCTGTTCTCGACTACATGGCGCGCTGCCCGAATGACGATTGCACAACGGTCGACAAGACGAAGTTGAAGTTTTTCAAGATCGATGAGATGGGACAGTTGACCAGGGGCACCGTACCTGGCAAACCGGGGTATTGGGCGAATAACAAGCTTCGTGATGAGGACTTGGAAGGTCACAATCCTAGCCAAATTGGCGCCTGGAAGCTATGTTCTCAGACATGAGATTATTGCCTTGCATGCAGGAGGTGCTGAAGGAACAACCCAGATGTATCCTCAATGTCTTAATCTGGTAGTCAAGGGAGATGGCACTGCTGCACAACCCGATGGCGTGTTTGCGACGGACTTGTACTCTTCTCATGACCCGGGCTTGCTACATAATGTCTTCGTGGATGAGTGGAGTGACGCGGAGTATACAGGACCATCGGTAGTCAAGTTCTAGTGCTGCCGGTATGTAAATAGCCAGCGAGTCGTGATACATTGACCATTTGTTGCTCAATTTGCGGATCAGGACTTAGCGATAGTTAGTCTGTAAACGGAGCGCGCGCGACTTCCTCAGGTGGTATAGCGCCGTTTGGCACTGGAATCTGTGAAGTAATTGAATCTAACTGTACTAAGCTTCAACCATCTAACGTCTACTAAGAAGGGCAGCTCTATAAGCATTTATTGATCAAAGCTAACATCTCGGAAGTCATGCCGGCCGCCCGAGAGATGAAAAACAGACATGGCAGGGTGTGAGTACTTGGAAGCAGAACTCGCCTTGCCTGCATGATCTTTTCTTTCTCATTAAAGGTCTAGCAGTGTTGCCCATCCTCAAAAGTCATGGCGTAGTATTGATCAAAACAAAGACTAAATACTAAAGCTCTGGGAGACTCGTGGGTGTCACCGCCTGCTCCTCATGCTGCTTGCTCAAAGCCTGAGGGAAAGGCGTCAGCACCGGTGATATGTCACCCCACCACTTATCGCCATAGTGTTTATACCAATCAATCGTGCTCCTAAAGCCCTGCTCAAAACTAGTCTTTTGTGTCCAACCGAGCATCTTGAGCTTGGTAGCATCAACAGCGTATCTTTGATCGTTGAAGGGCCGGTCGTGGGTATATTTCACCCATCGCTGAAACTCGCTCTTATCCCTAGCATCGATGCCCATTCCGGCGAGAATGATCTGACAGAGCTCCAGGTTGGAGATCTCGTCGCTGGAGCCAATGTTGTAGACTTGACCGATCTCGCCTTTGTGCAGAATGGTATCAAAAGCGTCAGCGGCATCTCCGGCGAATAGATAGCGTCGTGTTGGGCTGCCGTCTCCGTGAAGGATCACCGGTTGACCGCGGTGAAGTAGTGAGATGAACTTTGGGATGATTTCTACCACCAATCTTAGATTCCTTCTCAAAGATGGACATGAATTACTTACTCTCAGGGTATTGATGCGGGCCATAAACATTATTACTCCTCACAATGATAACAGGAAGTTTAAAGCTCTTCTGATATGAATTCACCAACATCTCCGCCGCAGCCTTACTCGCAGCATACGGGTTCGTCGGCGACAAAATACTCGCCTCAGGAAGGTCATCATCACCGTGCGCAACTTCCCCATAGACCTCGTCCGTTGAGATATGAATGAACCACTTGATACCAACCGTTTTCGCACTCTCAAGAAGGACATGCGTGCCGTACACGTTAGTCTCGGTGAAGCTATATGAATTGCCAAAACTAAGATCCACATGCGATTGCGCGGCGAAATGGAAGACAGTGTCGATGTTATAGCGACCTAGGCAGTCTAGAACTTCGCTGGGGCTTGTAATGTCGCCTTGCTAAAAGGTAAAATTGGGTTCCCCTCGCAGAGCACGTGTGTTGTTGAGGGAGGAGCAGTAGTCTAACTTGTCGAACGATATGACGTTGTATGCGCCGGGGTATGTGAGGACGAGGTGCCGGACAAGCCATGAAGCACTGCACTGTTAGACTGTGCGTTCGATTGTTGGGGTTGTTACTCACATGAAGCCTTCACCTCCTGTGATCATGATGTTCTTGACATCTTGTTGTGGTTCGAATTTTGTGCTGCCTGTTAGGATGGGCGCGTGCTGCCAGATATCCCGCTCGGGAAGAAACCTATAGCCCATTGTCGATGAGGTTGAAATTGATGGATTGGTAGTCGCAGCCTTTACTTACAATTGGTTCAAACAGGGATGTCGAGGGTTATGAACTACTTCGATTTCGCTTAATTTCTGTCTTTCGTGTTTCCTTTCATTCGGCCTCGCTATTTCCGTGTAGTATCCAGACCCTGGCAGCTCAGGGTCGGCTGGTTGGTATCCCTAAACTCTATTTCGTTCCTTGATCCCTTCACGGCGGAACGAAGCCGCCCGCATTCAGCTTAACAATTAATTAAGCAGCGCTGAGTATCAATATCTGGAAACTCTATTATACTCCTTGTACCGCACATCATCCCTACCTTGTCAAAACAGACATCTACTAGTAGCCTCTGTTTGGAATCATGACCAACGATACAAACGGCACAAACGGCTTGTGTATTCGTGTGCCTAACCGCTTCCTCATCTGGGGTGGTCATGGCTGGATTGCAGGCCTGCTCAAAGACATCCTCATTCACCAAGGCAAAGAAGTTTACACTACAACGATCCGCATGGAAGATCGTGACAACGTCGCCAAAGCACTTGAAGTCTTCAAGCCAACGCACGTTCTTAACGCTGCAGGTTGTACCGGCCGGCCCAACGTCGATTGGTGCGAGGACAACAAGGAGCAGACCGTGCGCTCTAATGTAATCGGGACTCTTACTCTTGCGGATGAGTGCTCCCGACGAGAGATTCACTGTACTGTGTTTGCGACTGGGTGTATTTATCAATATGACAACGAGCATCCTATTGGGGGGCCTGGATTCAAGGAGACAGATGCTCCGAACTTTGATGGGAGCTTTTACTCTATGACCAAGGGTCACGTTGAACCTGTGAGTGTGCTGACCCGTGTGGCTTGCGTGTCTAATACGAGTACATATAGATCTTGGCCAGCTTCAAAAACGTCTTGATCCTCCGCCTTCGCATGCCAGTCAGCGACGATCTGAACCCCCGAAACTTCGTGACCAAAATATCCAAGTATGAATTCGTCGTCGACATACCCAATAGCAACACCATTCTTTACGACCTCCTCCCTGTGTCGATCATCCTCGCAGAGAACAAAGACACGGGGGTTTACAACTTTACAAACCCGGGTTCCATCTCACATAACGAGGTCCTTGGCTTGTTCAAGGAGATTGTACGACCGGCGTTTACATGAAAGAACTTTAGCGTTGAGGAGCAGGCTAAGGTGATCAAAGCTGGACGGAGTAATTGTAAGCTGGATACTACTAAGTTGGTGAAGAAGATGAAGGGGTATGGGTATGAGATCCCTGAGGTCCATGAGGCTTACAGGCGGTGTTTTGAGAGGATGAAGGCTGAGGGGATCCAGTAGTGGCTAATGCTCTTAATAATCTCTGCAATATAGTTGTCACCACTCGGTGACGGACGGGTTCTCCATATGCAAGTAATACAATGTCTATATTTTAAGCTCGGTGTTTTAATCATAATTGGAAGCTATGTCTGAGAACTCTTATCGAGGGACCCTTTGAAGAGGATGTTAAAAATGACACGTTCTCATTCCTGCTGCGCTGGTTACTTGCTTCTAAATGCCACCTTCATCAATACCTACCAATCCTCCGCACAATCTCCTGGTACAAAGGACGCCCAATCCATAACTAGGATCATCTTAGCCTCAGGACAATAATCGTAAACATGCTTCCGCATCGCTTTTGTCCCCCAAACACCCCCATGCATCTGTCC
>JABFAI010000223.1:0-49029 GCA_013266175.1 Fusarium gaditjirri | reverse complement strand
GGGTTGTCGAGTGATCTGAGCCAACTTATCCCAGTAAACCCAAAGGATTGTTTTCCGGAACCTTGAGCATCTGAGACCTGGAGGAACTCACTTTTTAATAATCCAAGTCAAGGAAAGAGTCGTGCGCGTGACGATAGTGCTTACAGAGCCCTGTCAAGTGAACTGAACTGAACTGAACAACAGTGTGCGTATTATTGTGCACAAGGGGGGGCATCTGCAAATATGTAGCAACCGAAACCAGATACAAGTATTGCCACTGGCTGGGCCTTTATATGTAGACCGGATCCGCGATGATATTTCTGTAGACGCAGCTCAAATAAGGTTGTGGCGGTTGTGCTGAGGTTGGTGCGGGCCTAGAATAAGTCGAAAAATGCCTTACGGCACCGCCTCAATAAGGTAAAGAACGAACTTAGACTCTCTTAGTGAGTCAGGCCGCTATTGGGGAGCAAGGGTCACACGGAAGAGGAATTATTGTTCAATCAAAGTCCCAGACTTTTGTGTTCAAGTGAGGAAGCTGGTAGACCTCTACTGAGTCATCCCATGGATCCTTTCACTAAGTAGGTAAGTAGGTAAGTATCAGGTCAGGCAAGCACATTAGAAGTGGAGGGGCAAAGCACTAATTCTGGATGTGTCTTACCCTAGAATGATGGCCTTGCTGGGTCTGATGCGTCACGCCGGCAACAATTGAACGCCAGGTGTAGGGACTTGTAGAGGCTAGGCTGGTTGGTAGAGCTTGCCTTCTACCTGATAGAACACCATGTCCATGTTAATCTACAAAGATAGGCACCCAATTGAGGAAATCCTAATATTTTGTCAGTCGTCATGATGGGTTGTGGGGTTCCACATGCAAGCTACCTACCCCGCCAAAAATCTTCTACACAGGTAGTACAAAGTCTCAAAGGTTTCAACACTGACAACGCGACAAGCTGAAAATCTACCTATCTTAACTTTGTACTTAGAAGAAACTATTCCGACCTCATTCTTTGTCGCAAAACAGCACCGAATAGAAATTTACAATTATGGCTACCCCAAACCCATTCCTTCTTGCAGCCGATAACAACCCCACGTTGCTGCCCCTCCTGCGAGAGAACCCGGCACTCGCATCATCGCAAGATGAGCATGGTTATTCACTCGTCCACGCCGCTGCGAGCTATAATCATCTCGACCTCCTGCGGGCGCTAGTCCGTGAGTTCAATGTCGACGTCGACCTGAAAGATGAGGACAACGAGACTGCCTTGTTTGTTGTCGAGACCCAAGATGCGGCGCAGGTCCTCGTCGAAGAGCTCGGAGCAAACATCAACCACAGGGGATCAGAAGGGTTAACAGCTAGAGAAAAGATTGAAGCGGAAGCTGAATTTCCTGCTGTTGCGGAATACCTAGTCATGATGGAAGCCAAGAGGGCCGATGATCCTGCTTCGACCGCAGCGGTTGTCATGCCTGAAGTTATCCCTCCCCCTCCAGAAGGAATGAAGGTCACTGTTGGCACGATGGACGAGACCACAGAAATTCCCGAGGAAGTCGACCCAGAGTTCCGAAGAAGAATCGAGGAACTGGCTCAACGCGACGATTTCAACACCCCTCAAGGTCAAGCCGAGCTGCGGAAGTTGGTTGAGGATGCTGTTCTGGGTGACGGTGGTGTCGGGGATGAACGAAACGTGCGGTCAAAGCAAGATTAGGGGATCAATCCGACGATTTTGTCTCCCACATGAGATACCTCCCGGCCGCGCTGGGTGGTCTCAGGATAGTGAGGTCATCACTGTTGCCAGGTACACTTCTCGAAAAGCTCGTAGCACTAAGGGAAAACCATGTCCTCGAAGGGCAAGAAACTAACACATCCATGAGCAAGCCACGAAGCCACTGTGCTGACATGAAACCCTCCCAACTCAACTTGCAGACCTTGGATTCCTTGGGATCGTCGCCTGGCACAGAATACTTTGAAAGATAGGGGTCGATGGTGTCACGAGGCTCCACACGCGAGCTACCAAGGCGAATGAGTGAGAGCCACTCGTAAACTTCTGTGGCAAAGTATTCCAGAGACTCGCGATCATTCTCAGAGAGAACCTCTGAGTCGACATCGAGACTTGGTTGAAGAACTGCGATATCCTGCGATATGTTGAATGTTGATGTACAGGCTGTGGGAGAGAACTTTTGCAGGGGATCAGGATTCGGGGCTTGGGAAGGATTAGCATGAGATCAACATACTGGTTTGAAGGGCCTGATTGTGCTTACTTTGGGTTGTGTTATTGCAGAAGAGCCATGTCATGGGTTGAGTGAAGACAGACTTGCAGGCATAGATCAGCCTGTCATAACCTTTGTGTCCTCGAAGCATGGATGAATCTCTAAGGTTATATGCTACAACTTCACGAGAGTTAGCTATTGTTTCTGGCACTTGTTATTTGGCCTCTCACCCCAACGTGATTTTGACCCTCTTCCGCCCTTTGCACCATATGGCTTACCAACAAGTCCTGCACGTTCATACGTCTCCTTGTCCACAAACATGGTTAATACGCCTACCAAGAGTAAGTAAATCACCTCCAAGGATTTGATCCATTTGTATACCTTCGCGCAAGGTAAACAGCATGCCAACCATTGTCTGTCCCTCCGAGAGCATCATGATATCACCTGGAAGCAGGGTCAGCGTCAGAAACACTAAATCACAAGGTGAGTTGCTTGCCCTTTTTAATGTATTCAGTAAAAAAGTCACCTTGTAGAATATCTCCAAGCGACATTACTACCTTTGAGTAGCAAGGGGCATTGTGAGCGTTGCTCAGCTGCTGACAAGCAGCGTCGTAGGCCTCAGAAGGTAGAATTAGAT
Organism: Fusarium gaditjirri; assembly: GCA_013266175.1. Taxonomy (NCBI): domain Eukaryota; kingdom Fungi; phylum Ascomycota; class Sordariomycetes; order Hypocreales; family Nectriaceae; genus Fusarium; species Fusarium gaditjirri. The sequence continues at coordinate 46,214 of JABFAI010000223.1, read as the reverse complement.
CAACCTAACCTCAGCTCAGTATTTAATTCATTCTGAGCGTCCCGTGCTTGTTCAAACCTTGTGAATGAGATCCAACGACATAACTGCGGTCCAAGGCTTGCCCTTGCGAGGAGCTTGCTTGGTATCGAGGTAACCCATAGTGCCGTATGAAACGAAACATTTTGGCGATTGATAAATCGAAGGCGCAGCGGCTGGAAACATGGCTTAAGGTCAAGGAAAGTATGATATTATACCGTGTGTGATGCCAATTGTTGTTTTCTGCGCGTGTGTAAGTCGCAAATGAGAGGTGCTGGGTAGCACAAATGGAACGTTTTGGTTAGCCGGGTTTTTCTCGGCGAATTTTTCTCACAAGCTCAGAATCTAAAGGGGATCTCTTGGCCGAGCTGCATCCTCAACTCTGCAAATCAGAGAATTTTCCGGATATTTTGTACTTTGAAGCACTGAACGCTCTCAAGGTTCATATCTGGTCGTGGTAAAACCGCAGTAAAGCAACTTCCTGATCAATCAAGTCAGGCATTTGGTGTGACCTTCCCCACCACTCCAAGTCACAAATCCTAAGGGTAAACTGAACTTCTTCTTACACAACAAGATTCACCAGAAACTGAAAATTGAGATGGATTTCCTGATCAAATTTGCTCAGGCGCATGAGGCCTTTCGGGTCCCTGAGATCGAGGCTTTGGCCTTGGTTGAAGACTTGGATATGAAAATAGTCGACTATAGTCAAGACGTCTGTTCTCCCATGAATAATATTGGTTAACCCCAGAAACTTACTGTGAATAGTCCCCATTTTGCATCGTGCACCTTGATTCGGTTAACTCGGCTAAGCGTCTGGCCAAGAGGTCCATTCTCATCCAATCTATCCATGAGCTCTGGGGCAAAGGAAGCACACTGGATGAACTCCATGAATCAGTCAAGACAAACACATCTCATATCTGGAACAGTTATGTTGGAAAGTCATTCAAGTTCGATGTTGACCCATACCAAGGAACTCGTTCAGCCAAAAAGAGGATTGAACTTATCAACTCTTTCCGATTCCTGGGCTGGACTGGACCTGTGAAGATGAACAACCCTGACAACTTGTTCACCATCTTCGAGATGTGGCCTTATAATAGCGTCCCCTTGAATATCCCGGATCCCACAATGATGTACCTCGCACGGCATGTAGGGAACTCATCACGAGAACTCCTGGTCAAGTTCGACCTAAAGAAGCGAGGATATATCTCAACGACGAGTATGGACTCTGAGCTCGCTCTCGTCACTGCCAACCTTGCACTCGCCGCCCCTGGCAAGCTATTCTATGATCCGTTCGTTGGAACTGGTTCCTTTCCCATCGCCTGTGCCCACTTCGGTGCCCTTGCATTCGGAAGCGATATCGATGGTCGAAGTATCCGTGGCGAGGGTGGCAACAAGAGTTTGAAAGGCAACTTTGACCAGTATGGCATCGCGTCTTGCTTAGGAGACGTATTCTCGGCCGACTTGACAAACACACCGATTAGGAGGCATCTCCGTACATGGGATGGAATTGTTTGTGATCCTCCATATGGCGTGAGAGAAGGGCTGAGGGTTCTTGGTCTCCGTGACCCTGAGAAGACCCCCTGGCTGATAGAACAGGGGAAGCAACATGGAATGCAAGCAATGTCCCAGCCGTCCGATTTGCGTATTCGCTGACTGTCGCAGGAAACCAACTTATGTGCCACCTAAGAAGCCTTATAGCTTTCTGGTGATGCTTGATGATATCTTGACTTTTGCAGCAGAAACTCTGGTGGATGACGGGCGATTGTCATTCTGGATGCCAACAGCTAACGATGAAGACCAAGAGATACCCGTACCCAGCCATCCTTACATGGAAGTTGTGTCTGTCTGCACCCAGCCGTTCAACAAGTGTGAGTTGCCACTAGAGCCTTGTTGCTAATCCTGCACCCACTGACATTTCGCAGGGTCAAGGAGACTCATCACCTACCGTCGGCTCCTCGACTCACAGGTCTCACAAGAGGCCCTCGAGGCTTACACAAATCGGCAAAAGCTTACATTGAACGGAACATCGGCAGACGAACTCAACCCGTTTCGACGTGGATATTTCAAAAAGTTCGAGGTCCAAGAATAAAACCTCGTTTACAGGAAAGACTTCGCTTTGCTCTCATCAAAGACTTCCTATGCTCCGCATTCATATGTGATAAACTGCCCATAAAACCCAAATCCTAATTACCCACAAAAGCAACATACGTAGGCACGTCAAGATATAATGATAGCGGGCCCTGACCCTTCCCATATTCCCGTCTATGTGTTGTTATAACAGTGCTGGATATCCCAAACCGGTCCTGCAACAAAACCAAGGCAATGACTGGCGATGTGCTTGTAGTGGCGCCACGCTCCAAGCTTGCCGTAAGTTTAACGAAATTCGGTAGCGGCAAAGCAACCCCGGTCGGGGACATGCTTCAGCTCCAATTGCTGGAACCTGTTACCGATTAGTATGCGGGAATTGACGTGTGATTGATATTTATGGGGAACAAACTTTTCGCTTTTAGAGTGGAAGTAAATACCGCTTACTTCACCCTTGACCTGGTTGAAGCAAATGTAGTAGAAGCCCTCGAAGCTGGCACCCGTTATCGTGCGAACCCGATGGTCTGGAACTAAGAAGTGCTCTTTCCAGCGCATAAAGATGGTTTCTCGTTGGGCAGCATCTCGAATGGTGACAGGCCCCTTGCGAGCTTGCTTTTGGAAAGGACGGAAAGCTGTGAACTTGGCCCAATGACTCAAGTCAACCTTGCTATTTGCGCCCCAGTTCTCGTGCTGAGTGTAGAAACTGTACTTGGAACCGATGATCTCGCCCTCGAAATATGTCGTGAGAGTGGGATGGTCCTCAGTTAGACCTTGAAAACAGAGTCAGTGTCATTGTCGAGCTTGGTTGTACTCTGACCACCAACCTTGGATACGCAAGTAGCCACATAGAAAAGACTCTCGCATGTCAACATGCTTAATTTCGACCTGCACATCGTAGACCTGCCTCTCCGACTGTTGCGTGCCATGAAATTTACTGCCTGGACGTAGGTAAGATGAAGGAGCCGAAGGGATAGTCTTTCGATTGTCAGATCATTGCATATACAGTGCGATCGACGTTTTACTCACCCTCATACATGAAAAGTCAGGGCCCATGGATGGAGACCAAAGCTCATCTTCTTGCGCATCGATATCAACCCAATCCGACTCTCCATTTGGCAGCTCTCTCCGTCTGGATGATTCTTGAGGAATAGATTCGGTTTCAGATGCTCGCTGCGTACTATTTGAAGGCTCTCGACTCAACTGGCTGCCAATCTCGGCCTCTCTTCCCTTTATTTCAGACCCTGAGCCGCTAGGCATTGGAGTGGTGGCAGCCGTAGTAGCGGTTTGAGGACGAGGAGACATGGTGGAAGACCTTGAGGATGGTTCATCAGATGGGCGCCCATCGTACATGATGGCATCGTCGCTTGGGCCTTCGGGCGCAGTCGGCGCGTCGACAGCAAGGGCCGAGCCGACATTGACAGAAAGACTGGAGTCGGGTAGACCAGCATCATGGACTTGATCATCGTCGCGTGACTGCCAGTTAGGACGTGGCTGATGTTGAACATCGTCAGGACATGTCGAGAAACTGTAAGACCGAGGCGAAGCGGCTTCGACCGGCGGATTTGATGATGGTGTCGGCATTGTTGTGACGTGTGATGGGAGACGATGCAATTAAACAGCAAAAATGTTGACGCGGGATAGACAGAAGTTCATAAAGAGGACAAGAAGAGCCGTGGGTATCAAATCGACCAGTAGATCATGTATGTACTAATGTTGCGAGGATTTGACTGACGTCGAGCGCTGTTGGAGGCCAGAGGGGAGAACAAGCAAGTTAGTGCTAATCACCAAAACGGGTGGCGATCTCGGGGACTAGCGACTTTGGTAGAGTTGAACAGGGCGCCTGAAAGCCCTTTAGAAAGCAAACAACGTGCCCATCACAGAAGTTGGGGGGGAGAGTGGTGTAATAATACAAGTGAGGTGGAAGCAGGTTAAAGCATGCCAGATCGCATATAGACGGGTATGGGTCGATGTGATGGATGGCAAGAAAGGGTCAAAGTCGGTCGGTGATGCTGCTGGGTTGTCTTCCATTTTCATACCTACCTATCGACGGACGAGGGGCTTGATTTGCTGCCATCCGGGGTTTCTGTACCTAGCGGATTTGTAGGTGGGTACCTCAACCTCCATCCACTCCACTCGGCAAGACGGGGAGTCTTCCAAGTCTCTCCCTAGCTCATGATTTCACAGTACATGGTGAGGTGTCTTGGGTTGAAGGCTGATGCCGTGTAACTTGGGGTATGCAACTTCTTAAACAATATGACGGCCTCATTAGATTGGAACAGTGAAGAGAAAGAAACTCTGTGGAAGGATCCGACAAGCAGGCCTCACCGACTACCTAGTAATATACCTACAAAATTTTACTTGGGTGCAAAAATAGCCTTCTTCCCTACAGAATGAAAGACAAGCATGCTAAAGGTGAAAAGGCTAAAGAAGATCAAGTACGTTAACTATACGTATGTCTATTTTTACTCGACTTTGTCCGAAACTCCCCATTTGATGTCTTTGTGGAAAGCTTTGCCTACTTCCCCGGGTGACATGTAACTTGAGAAGACGCAGATCGAGGTGTCCTCTCCACTATGATTCCTTTTCATCTTCGGCTGAGATGCTGAGGCTTGACCAGGGTCTAGGTCCAGTCCCAGTTCCGTCTTAGCGGGCCATTATGAACCTTAACAAGACCTTTCATCCACTGTTAGAACAAAGAAAACCTCACAATTGAGTTTTTAGCAGTGGCGATGAGGACTCTGGCATTAATCACTTCCCAGCGGTGCCCTCCCCCCAAAGCTCGAGTCGACGCCTCTCTCGGATTCAGAATCAGATGCTTCTTCATGAAAATGGGAAAAGAATTGGGCTGCTTCCGTGCCATGCTCCCAGGGGCCATCGGGCAGCCCCAGCGCCCCCCCCCCCCACGTTGCCGCTCGCATTTCGTATGGGGTGATGGGCCTTAAAGGAGACATGATGCACACGCTTGACACGCCAACTCCGAGACCGTTTTGTTTTGCTGGCATGATCTGAAATCATCATACAGCGTTGGTAACTTCCTTCTCAATCTCCCCTTATCGTTACCTTCACGGGTCTACCCGTCGCCTATTCATTAGCTTCTACAGCATTGGAGCCTCTGCCGCCTGCGTCATCTCTTCTAAATCACTTCTGTTTGCTGTTTCTTCTGGAAGTGGCATCTTATTATTGATTGCTTTGCAAGTCCAGAGAGCCTTTCCAGACCGCTCACTCAACCTCACATGTGAGCCTGCCCAGGGAGTCTGGTCCAAGCGTGTGTTGCTCAGGTCTTGTTTAGGATTGCATATTGCAGGCTGAAATATAGAGCATATAGCATGATCCGATTCGTGTTATTAGGTACGATTGGTAGTTGATAAATGACTCGATTCCCTGTCGTACCACATCCCTCAGGGCATTATCCCAAGGTTTCCCGCATCTGTGACCCCAAGGCTTCCCTAGCTCTCTGACCGAAGGCGTTTGATGAGTATCTAGTGATATCCCACCTACCTGGCAACAGTGCTCAAAATGCTTTTATATGAGATCGCTTCTTGGTGATATTGTTCTTTCATTCGTGATATATGTAAATATGGCTTGTTTCTGGTAGTCTTTCGCGCCTTTCTTTCACAGCTCGGGTATCGTTCTTAGCTACAGCCGAATCATCACCTCTATCATCGAGATTTGCACCCTCGACTTTTCGATCCCATAACACCTTATCCCATTCTTTTTAGTCGGACCCGTCCTCTAAATCGGCTTGATCTTGAAGTGCAGAGCGATCAAGCTGAAAACCAGAGCCTTGAGATCCTGAACAAGGTAGTAGAACACTCGCAGACCTTCTGGGTCAGCAGATTCTGTGACATCCACCAGGGATCCAATCTTGGCGGTCTGCTGTGCTGTTAGTAGTGTTCCGAAACATGGTGTCTCAATGACCGACCTCGAACGCGATATGATCGTTACCAATCCGAATCTCCAATTCCTGGCGTCCATCTTTGTTCTTCTGGGGCCATTTCGAATCATCTTCTCTACATTGGGTTAGCGATGTTCAGGCAAGGCCACTGGGTATTCGATTCGTCGTACTTGGTGATCTCGCTCGTCTTGATGATGCGCTTGATCTCGTCCACAACAACTGAGCTGACACACACTATGACTTATCAGAGATGCTGATTTCGCGGGGTCAATCGCATTCCTTACTCTCTTTTCGGATCAAACTGTCGTTTCGGTAGTTGGAGTTGTTGGCATATCGGGCTACCGCGCTGCGACCATCGCCGACAACTCGAAAATCGAATTCTGAGCGCGCGACACGTTAGAATAACTTGGAACATTGATATAGACGCCGCTCAACTATTCGTACCAAGGAATTCGTGTCCGAAACGACCCATATGGCCAGAGCTGTTTGGAGGAAAGTCATTAGCATCGTTTCGCGACAATAAATTAGACTGGGAAGCTAGAAGAAGCCGTGATAATAGACTTACTAGTATCGCAAGTAGAATGGTTCGTTTGAGGATGTCATTTTTTCTGCTTAGCAAGACTGGCTGGTGCTATTATTCAAGTCAAGATTTAATCAACTACCACACCTAAGATCGCAAGGCTGAGAAAGGATCGCGGGACCTGGTGGTCGAGAAATGGGTGCACGGGCCATATTCGGCGGGGCAGAACAGCTTTACGACAGGTGTAAGACCTTGGCCGTCGGTACCAGCCAACTACCTTACGCGGTTGGAAGTACATCAGCTGTCAACCCAAAGCTTAGGTACTAGCAATCAGCAAAGCAAGGCAACTAACTACACCAGATATAAGAGCGGTCTACTTATGCTGAATTGAGTAATAACCCATCGTTTAAAAGCACCTGACGGTTTCTTTTTAGATCTACACCTCTCAATGTTCGGCTAAGGATAGAAGTCAGCATTAAATGGTACCCTCAAAGTACCAAACTACCCCTTGTCGAATCACGTGATAGCGTCCCTCATATCAAGTCGCTTAGTGCCACCTGTTCGACCTCGCTGGCAGGACAGATCTTCTTGAAGTTGATGCCGTCCAGATCTGGTTTAAATTACGACAGGGGATTCTGGTAAAAGCTGTTAGCGATTGCGCGCCAGATACGACTCAACGAATGGCCAAGGCGGATTCTGCTACTCATCCCGACAATTAAAGCTCTCAAGCAGCTCGAACCCCTGAGCTGAGCCTCCCCACCGCCGAAGTCCATACCACCTATACCTCCAATCCCCTAAGAGCCACGTCCCATCTACAACAAACACTCCCACCAACTTTCTCGGCCAGCAACTGGCGACACTCTTCAAGATGTCTGGCTTTCTTGAGAATGCGTACAGTCTCGTTCACCAGGACAATGCGGCCGACGTCCCCACCGTTTCCGATCTGCGCATGCAGCTGGAGAAAGGTACCGATGAGACCAAGGTCGAGACTATGAAACGCATCTTGACCATCATGCTCAATGGCGATCCTATGCCCAGTCTCCTAATGCACATTATTCGCTTCGTCATGCCTTCAAAGTACAAGCCTCTCAAGAAGCTTCTTTACTTCTACTACGAAATCTGCCCTAAGCTTGACAGCAGTGGCAAGCTCAAGCAGGAGATGATTCTAGTTTGGTACGGCCACGCCCTTACCACCACCACCACTACTATTACTACTACTACTTATACGCCGAGACATTTGAGCGCTGCGATGTTTTTTTTGCTAACAATACTCTCTTAGTAACGGTATCCGAAACGATCTTCAACACCCCAACGAATACATTCGAGGAAACACCCTGCGCTTCCTTTGCAAGTTGAGGGAAGCTGAGCTCATTGAGCCTCTCCTCTCTTCAGCACGATCTTGTCTCGAACACCGACATGCCTACGTCCGAAAAAACGCCGTTTTTGCCATCGCCTCCATTTTCTTGCACTCGCCCTCCCTGATTCCAGATGCCTCCGAACTCATTTCGACCTTCCTCGAGGGAGAGAGTGATGGTGTTTGCCGAAGGAATGGGTTTGCCGCTCTTGTTAGCATTGACCACGATGCTGCCCTCGTTTACCTCAGTTCCGTTTTTGAGGGCATTCCCAATGCAGAGGAGCTTCTTCAGCTTGTCGAACTCGAGTTCATTCGCAAGGATGCGGTTCAGAACTCCCAGAACAAGGTTTGTCTGATAGTCATGCACGGAGGAGGCTGAATAGCCACTGACTATATGATAGGCACGATATCTGCGATTGATCTTCGACCTGCTAGAAGCTGGCGCTTCAACTGTCGTATACGAAGCTGCCTCTTCTCTTACTGCTTTAACCAACAACCCTGTTGCGGTCAAGGCCGCTGCCGCCAAGTTCATTGAGCTGAGCATCAAGGAGGCAGATAACAATGTCAAGCTGATCGTGCTTGATCGAGTTGATCAATTGCGCAAGAAGAACGAGGGTGTCCTCGATGACCTGACCATGGAGATTCTTCGAGTTCTGTCCAGTACCGATATTGACGTCCGACGAAAGGCTCTTGGCCTTGCCCTTGAGATGGTATCCAGCAAGAATGTCGAAGAGGTTGTCCTCTTGCTCAAGAAGGAACTCTCCAAGACAGTCGACCAAGAATACGAGAAGAACACTGAGTACCGATCTCTTCTTATCAACTCTATTCACCAATGCGCTATCAAGTTTTCCGAGGTCGCAGCGAGCGTCGTGGAGCTGCTTATGGATTTTATTGCCGACTTCAACAACGCTTCCGCTGTCGATGTTATCAACTTTGTCAAGGAAGTTGTCGAGAAGTTCCCTAGTCTGCGAACCACCATCATTGAGCGGCTTGTCTCCACCCTGGGTGAGGTCCGAGCTGGCAAGGTGTACCGTGGCATCATGTGGATCATTGGAGAGTACTCTCTTGAAGAGAAGGACATTCGAGAGGCTTGGAAGAGGATACGTGCTAGTCTTGGCGAGATGCCCATTCTCGCATCGGAGCAACGCCTACTGGATTCTCATGACACCGAGGAGCAGACTGACGATCACATCAACGGGGCATCGAAGCCGGCCGCGCCATCTGGCTCACGCAAGGTCCTGGCTGATGGCACGTATGCTACCGAGACTGCTCTTACCAGCCAGTCATCAGCAGCTGCCAAGTTAGAGGCTGTCAAGACTGCTCAGAAGCCTCCCCTGCGCCAGCTCATTCTCGACGGAGACTACTATCTGGCCACTGTTCTGTCATCTACTCTCGTCAAGCTTGTGATGCGACATCATGAGATTTCCTCGGATAAGGCTCGAACTAACGCCCTCCGGGCTGAAGCCATGCTGATTATGATTTCTATCATCCGAGTTGGACAATCTCAATTTGTCAAGGCTCCCATCGATGAGGACTCTGTGGACCGAATCATGTCGTGTGTACGCTCATTGGCCGAGTTTGAGCAGAAGAAGGAACTTGAGACCGTCTGGTTGGATGATACCCGCAAGGCCTTCCGAGCCATGGTCCAGGTGGAGGAGAAGAAGCGAGCCGCCAAAGAAGCTTTCGAGAAGGCCAAGACTGCTGTGCAGGTTGACGATGTTGTCCAAATTCGACAACTGGCCAAGAAGAATACCACTGAAGGCCTCGATGAGATCGAGGTGGATCTGGAGAGGGCGACTGGTGGAGAGGGCACCGCCGAAGACCTGTCTTCCAAGCTGAGCCGTGTGGTTCAGTTGACCGGCTTCTCGGACCCCGTGTATGCTGAAGCATATGTCAAGGTTCATCAGTTCGATATCGTTCTCGATGTCCTTCTTGTCAACCAGACAACAGAGACTCTTCAAAACCTCTCAGTCGAATTCGCCACGCTTGGTGACCTGAAGGTCGTTGAGCGACCTACTACGCAGAATCTGGGTCCTCATGACTTCCACAATGTGCAATGCACAATCAAGGTATCATCAACAGACACTGGTGTCATCTTTGGTAACGTCGTATATGATGGTGCTCACTCTACTGATACCAATGTCGTTATTCTTAACGACCTACACGTCGATATCATGGATTACATTCAGCCCGCCACTTGCACAGAAACCCAATTCCGCACTATGTGGACTGAATTCGAGTGGGAGAACAAGGTCAACATCAACTCCAAGGCCAAGTCGCTGCGTGACTTTCTCGACCAGCTTATGGCCTGCACAAATATGAACTGCCTGACACCAGAGGCCAGTCTCAAGGGTGACTGTCAATTCTTAAGTGCTAACCTTTACGCTAGGAGTGTGTTTGGTAAGTTATTCTAGTCTATGACAATTATAGGATCGTGCTAACCATACACTTAGGTGAGGATGCTCTTGCTAATCTGAGCATTGAGAAGGAGGGCGAGGATGGACCCATCACTGGTTTCGTCAGAATAAGAAGTCGATCACAAGGCTTGGCGCTAAGCTTGGGCTCTTTGAAGGGACTTAACAAGATCGGGTCCACGGCTTAGGTCAGCTGATATACGTACAAACACCTGGATCTAATTTTACGAGAAGGGCTGTCTCAGCATTGCAAGATTCATGACGATGGTTGGAGCGGAGTCAGGGTCGGAGCATGTTAATGGGTGTTTTCCCACCAAAAGGCTGTGCGATGGGTCCCTGGTAGAGTTCATTGTAAGCAGGTTTAGGTAGACGTTGATTACAAAGGCATATGGTTTCACATAGGGTCGAGGTCAGAGCCAGTGGCTATCATGAAGTGTGGTTGAATAGCTCGGCTTTCACGTTCAGAACAGGGAAAAGTGATATTAGCGAGGGCTTGGCCCAACATTTCTTGGGTGCCTTGTCAGGTGCCTTGTTGGGCTCATCTACATGTGTATAGTAAGAACAACGGTTGTTAATAGTATCCAAAACCAATCTCGACACAAGGGGATATGAGAGGAATATAAGTAAGTGATGGGGAAATTATCGCTAGACCAGCACCATCCACCAACTCCAAAAGACACAGATATGGTAAAAGCAGGGTAAACGATATAGGGTATTGTCCGAAAGTGGCCGACCGTAGCGAATCAATAAAAGGCAAAACTGCCATTGGATAAGTTGATGACGAGAGTGAAGGGTTTGGTTGAGACAAAAGTTCAAGGGACCAGGTTGCTTCATGTCGGGCGCTGGGGGGTAGGGACAATCAAATGTCAAAGACAAGGGCATTGACGACATGACCAGTCTGCCAGTTTTGTGCTGTGAGAGATAGATTGTCCTTAAGAATCTTACCCATGTATGCTATCCTGATCTTCTTGGTCGACGCAAGCTGGGTGTTATTAGCATTCTTGTTTGCTCGCCAGAGAATAAGCAAGGTACTCACGCCAGCCTCGAGAGCAATCTTTTTGGCGACAGCACGAACAGACTCCGACTCATATATGGCAAGGTTGATATCTCGACCGTTCTCACTGAGCCTGGCTCGTAGTTTGACTGTTTCTTGGACATCGTCCACCTCCTTACCCTTTTCTTGTTTCTTGCCCTCCATCTCTTCGTCGCTCAGTTCTTCATCTGCTGCTGTGTCGTCGCCAGCATTTGAGAGGTTACTCTTTGCGCCCCCTTCTCGATCCTCCTGCACATTGAGCGGATCGCAAACAACCCATTCCGGTATCTGATAGTAGTTTCCTAGGGAGTCGTACACGCCATTGGAGAGGTTGCCAGTCGGGAGAGAGATCTCAGCAGCGGAAAGAATCATCTGAGCCGTCGCAAGGCCATTGGATCCGTCATCTTGCGCGCCCTGGCTCGCTGGATCCCACAAGACAGCCAGCGCCGCATGAATAGTCTGCCATATCTCAGGCCTGCCGGTGACTCTTGTATCAAAGAAGGCAGCTCGTTCCTTTGCCAATTCACTCTTAGTCCACGAGCGATCGCGTGAAGTCCACTCGTGTCGTCGCAAAGGCTTATCGATATGCTGATCCAGAGGACGGTTACTGCGACGGTGCTGGCGACGTCTTTCGGCAGGAATTTGCGGTTGGGCGGCTTCTGGGAGTGCCAGCGGGGGGGGATTGATGGCGCGCGACGAAGCGTTTGGTGCGCCACCTGGGTAGGGAGAGTTGGGACCCGAAGAACGAGAGAGGCAGCAGCCCTAGAAGTGTAATGTTAGAGGTGATGGCATGTTTATGTTGTAAGCAGAGAAGAGCCGGACCATGTTTGCTTTGCTGCAAGGGGCGGCGACGATCACCGTTGACCTGTGGATTGAAGGTCTTTTTTAAGGAATGAGGATCCTAACTTTAGTGACTAGCCATCGCTGGCCAAAGCAAAGTCGCAGATCGATCAGATCAGATGGGACAGCAATGTAGTGCAGTGTAGTCAGCGTATTTGGCAGGTCAAGAAGATGTTGTCGCAGTGGAATGCTTGACTGACTGACTGACTGACTGACTGACTGACTGTCTTGTTGTAGGAACGAAAGAGGAGAAGGAGAAGGAAACTGGGGAGATGGACGCACGAAGGAGGCGCAGAGAAGCCGAAGGATGTACTAAGTATTATTTATGGAAGTATGTGTATGTGTATGCGTATGATGGGAATGGTTATAGACTGGAGCCGAGTTTGTTGGCTGAGCTTGCTTCTGGAGTCGCCGAACCTAGGTAGGTATCCTATCGACTTCTTCCTTTCGGGCTTTTCCACCAAAAGTCACGGCTTGGACAAGCCCAACGGGGCTAGAGCAGACCAGAGGGGGGGGTAGCGTAAAAGCGGGACAAACTTAAAGCCTAAAAAAAGGAACAAGAAGAGGAAAGGGGACCTTGTCTTGTTGTTTTGTAGGTAAATATTTATTTGGCTTGGGTAGGACCTTATTCAAAGAGGAGAGAGGTGAATGAGCAGCAATTCAAGATCCAACTCAATTACCTGTCTGTCTGTCTGTCTGTCTGTTCTGATCCAGTCAATGAAATGCTGATCATTGCATGGCCTGACAGGGATCAATTCACAGATGTTGGTCAAGGTGACGAAAGATTAAGCTCAAGTCATCAGTCATAGAACGGGGTAGACGCGGCCTCTTATGTAGTATGATGCACACGATGTGATGGAGAGCTTGGTGCATGCTTTCTTGGCTTGAGGTACTCGTAACCCCAGGATAGAGAATTCATCCATGGCGTAGTCGGAGCGTACCTAGGTAGGTATCACCAAGTTGAGTCTTGTTGGTGGGGTTTTGTAGGTAGGTATGAACAGACCAGGGGTTCTCAGAGGGGGGAACCTTGTCTTCCACTCGCTCTAGACTACCTATGTGTACCTTAGTACCTAGTACCTTACGTATAGTAGGTAAGGTAGGTACTTAGGTATATGGTGGAAGCAGCCACTGATTGATTATACTAATGACCATATTACAGATCTCGTGCTTCTCGGATGCAATACCATTCATTCAATTCCCAAGACAGTATTGTGTTTTGCAGGACGAGTCCTCAGCGGGCATGTTTTCTGTAGGTAGGTAAGGTACTCAAGTCCAGTTGCAAAACATGGATCCCTCACCTCGACATTCACCGAAGCAGGGGCCAATCAGCATGCGGCTTGTACTCGACAGGCACCCACCAGTTAACTCACTTTCAGTGCCTCACCGGGGCTCTAACTCTTCAAGCTCAGCATCCAATCCTGGCTTTACACCTAAGCTACCCCAGATATGAATAATCTGTGTCTTTCTTCCTATTCTCAAACAAACACCATTAATTTTACTCAATGATACATGTTTTCCTCCTTTCCACTTTTCTTTGTCTCGCCTTCTCACCGTCAGCGCAGCATCACACCGTCTCTGAGCCAAAGCAAACAGCTCATCCTCCTTGATAACACAGCACAATCAACATGGCTACTACGATGCTCAAGGCCACAGAACGCCATTTCTACTTCCACGGTAAAGAGGTACGTACTCGCCTAGTCTCGCATCAGTCATGGCTAACCTAACTAACTTACAGGGCTATGAAGTAGAGCGCAATAATTGTCACTGGTGTCAGATTCGCGCTTTTCCGACTCATTCAACACTCCCAGTAACAGTTGTTAACGAACAAGACAACGAGGTACTTCCCAATGACTTTAGGTTCATAAACAACGTCGTCCTTGGTAAAGGAGTTGAGCAAGCTGGTGATAGCTTCCGCAGCGGCTGCTCCTGCGCCAAGGACTCAGAGTGCCAATACACAAGTTGTCACTGTCTCGCCGATCTAGAAGACGACGATTCTAGCAATGAAGAGGAATTCGATGCCTTTGGTGACAAGATAGAGAGAGGCACACCAAAACCTCGTAGGATAGCATATGCTTACCACTCCCACGGCGCAAAGGCCGGTCTTTTACGGTCCAAGTTCCATAACTCAAAGATGCCTATCTACGAGTGCCACCAAAGCTGCTCCTGTAGTATAGACTGCCCAAACCGCGTTGTCGAGCGTGGCAGAACGATTCCTTTGGAGATATTCCGCACCCCAGACCGCGGATGGGGTGAGTGTCGTTCTCATCTTGACTAGTAAACAATTCGCTGACTAAAAAATAGGAGTAAGATCTCCAGTATCAATCAAGAAAGGCCAGTTCGTCGACCGATATCTCGGTGAGATCATCACATCCAGTGAAGCAGATCGACGGCGCTCACAGTCTGCTATCTCTCAACGCAAGGACGTTTACCTTTTCGCTCTCGACAAATTCACAGACCCCGAGTCATTTGACCATCGGCTAAAGGGCCCATCCCTTGAAGTAGACGGTGAATTCATGTCTGGCCCGACACGATTCGTCAATCATTCATGCGACCCCAACATGCGAATCTTTGCGCGTGTGGGTGACCATGCTGACAAGCATATTCACGATCTTGCCTTGTTCGCAATCAAGGACATACCTGAGGGTGAAGAGCTTACATTTGACTATGTTGATGGGGTTTCACACGAGGGAGAGGAATCCGGTGGCGACGTCGATCATATGACTCGCTGTCTATGCGGAAGCAAGAAGTGCAGGAAGTTCTTGTGGTGATCATTCCGAACAGCCAGGTGAACTTCGTTGCAAGGGAGGTAGATCTGGATACAAGTTGAACGTTGAGCTCATTGGTTTTGCTCCAATCTGCTCCCGGCAGTGACTCGTCCCCCCAAGAGCTTACTTAAACATGAAAACAAATCATGTCACATTTTATGTTAGTTTCTATATCTGGCTGTCTCCTTATTCTTTGACAAACAGGAGTGACCCAGGGACTAACCAGGCTCGGGTTCTTTGTGAACATATCGGCGTTCTTTGTCCACCGTTGTTCTCTGAGAATAGCTCTGAACACTGCTTTACAGACTTTCGTTTCGCATTGGCTGTTGAATGGACGTTCACAAGTAACTCGAAATGGACTTTGAGCTATGGCGGTTATATAAGTTTTTCCTCCATTCCCAGGAGTCTGCGACTCTGTCGCTAACCTTCCCTGCCATTAATATTTTCGAATTAATTTCTGTATTCAACTATGGAGCACTCAAGTGATATATCATGCTCCGTCTCGACTATTCCTTCATCTCCATCGTCTACTCCTATTAGCTTAGAACCCGTCTCGCCAGATGCCCCAGATGACCACCACGATGGGTCTCAACAACCGGAGAATGATGGTAACATCAACAAATCTCCAACAGACTCTCACGGGTCGCCTCCATCGCCTCCTGGCCGTAAATCGGGCATCCCGGATGGCCTCAGAGATAGAGTTAAACCCGTTAAAGAAAAGAAAGTCACCAAAAGCCGGTTTGCCGCGGAAGTTTGCATGAAGCATCTACTTAGTGTGTGCGAAAACACTCCCTATAACGGCGAGGGGGGGGTTCATACTAGGCAGGTCTCTCGCTCACTCCGCCGCTCACGACTCATGCGTCGGGGCTTGATTCGTCGTCAATTTGACAGAGGGAGAGGAAATCCATCCGTCAGCTGGTGCAACAGAGAGCAGTGCGACTACGAATTCGTCATCTTCACAAACCCCGTCCTCTACCTTGAGAATCGCCCGAAAAGCCCCCAAGGATTGCATGCGGATGTATACTTTTACGACTTTGCTAACGCGATGGCCACGAAGCTCTTTGCCCCTGAGGACAGCAAGGCCAAGAAGCGCAAGGCCTTAGAGATGTTGTCTTTCGTGGATTCTCCCCCTGTCCGAGTTGCATTTTCGCATTTTATGGAATGGTACAGCTTGCTGGGCTTCAAGCTCTCTGATCGCCAATTCAGTCGAGCTCTGGTTGCAGTTCAGCCAGTGTTCCAGGGTCTCATGTTTGGGGTCAAGACGGCAGTGAGGATTGAGGCTATTCACGAATACATCGTCCCTGAAACTGAAGACATGATGCAATGGACTCCCAGCCAGCTCATCCTACGCTTTCTCGTCTGGTGCGAAATATGGCGACAGCAAAAGACATCTCGCTCAGAATCCTGGAAGCTCGGCTCCAGTAGAACAGCGACCGAGTTTCTTACTGCCGTGCTTCTCAACTACAAGATGATGTGGCGAGAAGGCTGTTTCCGCACAAGTACAACCGAAACGAATCTGGTTTGGGATGGGGTTTGGGATGATTGGTTACGCAAATACTCTCTACTGGAAATCGACGAAGTTGTTAATGGCGAGTTCTTCTATCCTCGAGATCAGCTAGACACGTCGGAGGAAGAGACCTATAGGGAGGTGGGATATCTTAGAGGTATCGGTCAGTGCGATGATGTTTATAGGCCTGTCAAGTGTTTTCTGGGATATGCGGAAGATCGACTAATGCATTCATGAGTTATTTGGCTTATTAGGAGGTTATTTAATAGGTAAAAGAAAGAGAAAAGTTTCGATGATTTGTTCCCTCTTGACTAATGATATATATTAAAAGCTTTGCGAATCTTGGACATTATACCATCACCTTGTCGGCGCCTCTGGTATTTGTTCATAGATTCAGGGTAACAGTTAACTATTAAATGAGGTTCAGTCTACCAGACTGGCTGAAAAGTCCAAGTGAGTTCGCTGTGGGTGGCCCTGACTCAAGGTCAGATCTGACACTATTAATTTTGCTGAGACGAACTATCTCGACGTAGCTAGACTTCTGTTCAAGGCCCGGCCATGCTGCTCGCGCATTCCAAAGCTACAAGATGATTGGAGCAACTTGCAGAGTGCTAGAAAGGCGTGCCCCAGCAGTCGAATGGTCAGGTCGACGAATTCACTTGCTTCCAGCTATCGGAAGCCTGGTTTATCCCTCTGGCTGAGAAGCCATGTCTCAGCCGCTGCTTCGTCTGCCCCTTCATGATCAAGTTGCCATTCAAGTAGGCCTTCAATCGCCTTGGCAAGGAATTTCCCTCCTTGCTTGACCCCAAGAGCCCTTTTTATGGCGTTTCCATCCAAGATTGGGCTCATCGACGAAACCGAATCCAGCTTCTGTTTTTGGGCAACTGACAGCAGGGCCTCATGTCTCTGTAAAACTTTATCGATTTCCTCCTGACTCGGGTCTGAAGATTCTGGCTGTGGTTTCAAGTAAACTATCTCCCCAAGAGCTGAGAACAGAACCTGTAGGCCCCAGAAGACTCCCCATTTTCGGATCCTCATCCCTATCGTGCCCCGGGATGGAGTAGAGCTGGCAACCAGTTCTATGGTGGATCGGATAGATTCCAAGTTGCCTAGTGACGATTCTATAAGCTTGTAAAGCTGCCGGGTGCCCTTTAGGGCATTGAGAGCTTCATCAACGGCAAGTTTACGGTCCTTGGTACCTAGCCCTGCTAACGGAGCATAGGCGACCATCGCCCAAAGCATGTCTTTCTGTTTCTCAGATTTCATCAAAGCCCAAAACTCTCTTGATGGATCCTGCGCCAAGGTCGCAATAGCGTGGATTACTTGAGACCAAGGGGCGGGCCATGGTTTATCAGGTTCTTGGGGCAGGAGATGACGGAGGGGCCCATGTAGAGGAGAGCGCAAAGACAGGAAGACAGTTCCCCAAAGATTGGCCTCGTGGATTAAGGATAAAGATATCTCAGGGTTCCGGTTATTCATCATTTTAAAGACCTCAATCCCAACTCTCTCCCGGCTGACCTTCTCGTCTAGAGCAACGTGAATTTCGTGCTCTTTGATGCAGCTCAGAGCCTCGGGATCAAGAGCGAACCCGAGTTTACTGCCTATGCGAATGAGACGCAACACACGCAAGGGATCGTCGAGAAAGGTCTGCCTCGGCTCGAGTGGTGTCCGCATTATGCCGGCATACAAATCGTCCAGGCCTCTGCGAGTAAAGTCGGCAACCTTTCGGTTTTGCACATCAAAAAACAAGGCATTAGCAGTTGCGTCACGCCGAAATGCATCTTCCTCGGCGGTTCCAAACTCCATTTCAGGAGTACGGCAGTTATCGTCGTAGACCTCCTTGCGCAAGTTGACAAGATCCAGGTCCAAACCGAAGATCCTTCCAACAGCAGTCTCTAGTTTTTTGGACTTGTCAAGGTTCTTCTTGGTTGAATGGAAGCCATTGAACTTTTTGAACTCGATTCCCAAGTCTAAGGCTCGCTGTCGGTAGGAGGCCTCATTCTGCTCGAGGAACTCTGTCAGAAGACTACCGAATTGCACACCAGTCATGGTACTAAGGGCGATATCTAAATCGGAACAGGGGATGCCCAGGAGTCGATCTCTCACCCAACCACCAGTTATCCATATCTCCAATTCTTGAGTCACCAACTGTTGTCGACACCCAAGCAGAAGATCGCGGAGCAGTTCTTCGGCTGGTAACAAATCTATCGTTGTTGCCCGACTGGAAGCCAGCTTCGATGAAGACCCTGCAAAGAGTCAACAACGCCGTAAGATTTGTGTTCGTCGGTACGCCAAAGCGATAGCCTTACCTTGTTCCATCTTCAGCTTTTCACCTGGAGGCTCCATGGTTGTTGCAGTTAAGCCGCGGAGACATCAGGCTGGGCAGTTGACATGTGGTGGGGTGTGTTTGCCTGACACTGGTGGCTTAGTCAGGGACTGAAGAAGAAGAAGAGGCAGAATACCTACTTGGCACATGGAGATGTTGATCGCCACTCTAGAACCATTCTGGTGCTAATTGCAAATATAGAGAGCAATCTCTTTAATCGCGTCGAGCACTCTAATAGAGCCCAGTGGCATGCAGCGGAACAATAAAATAAGAGCTACTACGGTGCAGAGGTCCCTATCAACACCAGGAATGAGATAACAGTCAGAATGGCCAATATATGTGTAAGTTGTCTACCTACAGTCATGATCTACTCCAGTGGATCCATGTAAATGAAGCTGGCAGCTGTTTCAAAAAATCTGATAGTCGTTTGCCTGCTGAAACTATTCGGGATGTAAGAGACTATACTGACTGCCCACGTCCCATCCGCGATCTTCCTGCACGAGCCTATACACCTTTGTTCGAGAGAGATAGCTCTAGGCCTTAAACCATAGCTAATGCGTCTGGGAATCGAACTTGGTGCACTGTGTATGTAAGGTACTGGGATCAATTGGGTTCAATAGGTTATTTTAACTTTTGTCTGTCTCTTACGTATGCTCTGGCGGTTGAATCTACTGTTCTCGTAGTATGGATATATGCGAGCCGTTGGTGACTTGAAAGAAATGTATGTAGATGTTATTGATATCCATGGAGTCTGAGCTGGGTCTGTTTATTGTGAAAACCTGAACAGCCTATTTGTTTTATGATATGCAGTAGCCATAATTCTATGCTACTACTGATTTCCTCCATCCAAGGTCCGTATCACCTTAGAATGGCAACAGCTTGATAATCCAATCAATCCAGCAAGTTTCTCTGTGTAATCCAAGATAGGTATATAAAGCGCGGCCTTGTTGCAAAGAGTCAGCAAACAGGCCAAGATTCGTGCTTGTAGATACGCATCCAGTACCTAGGCCATTTTTATCTTGTTCCACCTTTAACTTTTTACCTGGAGATTCTATTGAAACTGTTTAGTGGCGACGATGACATGGAGTTGGGTAGATAAGTCAGAGCCACAAGGGTCATCTTTCACAGCCTAGTCAGTAGTGAAGCAAGTGTTACAAAAACAACACTCCTCACTTTCCATAATTCATCTGATAGTTCAAAAGCAAAGTGTAGATAGAATTAGTATATATAAATAACAGCAAAAAAAACATACAACAGCGGGGATTCGCTGGTCGTCACCGACCCAACTACTAATCCGCCGGTTAGTGGCTTGACTATGGGAGAGCGGACGGGATCCCGTATTTTCCACTACCTTTGGTCGTATGTACCGGTCACAATAACAAACTGGCTTATAACTGGGGGGTTACAACGTGGATGGTACAGGATCATTATAGGCTACATACCCGTTCTCATCCCTTCTATAGTTGTATATCTGGCCAGTGTCTGGTGGAGCTTCGCTCTTGTTGACCAAGCTCTCGTTCAGCTTGATGCCAACTCTGGGTCTTTATGCTGCAAGCCACACTGCTACGACCTTAATGCGTTGGTCTTGAAGCGAAGCGTGAAGAGCTTGGTCCAGGATGTGTCCCCCATTGAAACTCAAAGCCGGTCGCCTTGACCTGCAAGGGCTATTTGCTCAGTTGCTTCATGGTAGCCGGGCCGTCTTGATCTTAATCATGCCGGGACGAGGCATGTAACTACCGGTCCGGTTTATGGAGACAGAAGCTCGGTTGCAGAATCTACGTTTCAGAGAGGAAAAGAGAATATGCATGCTGTTTTCTCCTCGTAAACGACAGTTCACACAAACTGAGACCAATCTTGAATCGATGAAATGATGGCGTCCGTGAGTGCACACATCGTGGGGAATAGTCAGTACATCAGCCAATAATAAAGGCTGAAAGGTAGCATCCTAGCGGGGTTGCAGTACATTATGTGCTTGCCAGGTTATCACAAGATGGTCGGAAAGAGCCGATGTCTTGATATCTTGTAGAAGCTTCACAAAGTGATTGTGGCAATGGAAATATCGCGCCTGAAAGATGAAGCTGTTGCCGAGAAGAACTGGGTCATGGCCATGCGTGGAGCCGGTAATTGTCTGGGTCGTGGAGCCTAGACCCTTGAATTCTCCATAACGGGTGCAGAGCCGAATGAGGCTGAAGGTGTTGCAAGAGAGACATGCAAATGAATGAATGAATGCGGGTACGGCGCAAAAGAGGAGCATTTGGTCTGTTACATTTGCTGCAAGGAGCTTTTGTCACTTGATTCCCTGCTGTAATGGTCAACTCTTGATGCCTGAGCAGTAGGACGAAGAAGGTCTTTGGAGGGGTATAGTGTATGATTGGCGGATTATTAAGTGTTATATCCCAGGTAGGATAACCAAGTGCTGTATCCCGTGAAATGGAAGACGCGGGGAAACGCTACTTTACTCAAAAGAGTTGGATGCGCAGACGCCATGTTCTATTCAACGTTAGACGGCTTTTGCAGCAGTCCAAGAGACGTGTCTTCAGCTGCGTGCGTGTTCCTTGTACTCCGTAACACGAGACACAATCTGATGCCAAGGTGAACAAGAGATGTCATACAGAGAGGAAATGCGGGGAAAGCGGAAAGTGACCGAGAGGGTGAAGCACAGAAACGCATATTGAGAAAAAGAAAACAGAAGAAACGCATGTCTCGCGGTGTCTAGTGATGTGAGGATGAAGCATTAGAGACGGGGCGAGGTTCATCAAGTTGAGATGTGCAACAGATGCAAATGCACGAGACGTTGAAGGTGGTGCCACTAAAATCGGGGAGAGGGTCAACTGCAGCTCAGCAATAGGTCCGTCCAGCCAAAGAAGAAAACACGAGATTTCATTCACACAAGAGCCGGCATTATAATTTGGGGACAATGGATCTCAGTATTATTGGAAAAATGACCAGGCCACTCGACCCCAAAGAAAGGCCATGGTGAGGTCATGGTGGTGAGACTACAGGGTATGCCCCCACAGTTGGCCATGGAGAGGTGCCGTTGTTTGGTGGGAGCTTTGCCCAGGTCGAATGTTTTTCAGCGGAATAAAAAGATTGGATCTGGGGGCAGATGCCAGAAAGTGAAAGTGAAAGTGACAACGAAAATGTGAGTCCCGACTCCGGCCGAGAATGGCTTCATTGTCAAGTTATCGTGAACATTCTGACAATTCCATGCGCTTTCCTGCTTATGTATGCGCAGTAGTTAGGCCTCAATCCTGCGGGTCAAAGAATCAACAACACATCGGTTCTCTTTACAGCATAATCGACCCTTGAACTGCATGAGGCACAAGTCAGTGAAGGAGAACAAGACCAAAAAAAAAAAAAAAAAGACTCCAACCAATACAATCCGTTCCAACCCCGCCATAATTCAAGCTCATCCCGCATCGTGCCACACGCTAACACTAACACTAAACGCCCACTCACTCACTCACTTCCCTCCCGTTCCATCCATCCACAGCTTTCCCCACTTCACCACCCAGACCAGAGCGTGTACCTTTACGCTTTTAGGCATCCTGCCCTGCTCTACAGGGAGATCATCCCCTGAGGTCCTCCAGTCCCCTTCTGTATGTAGAGGCAAGTTTAGTCGGGCTCCATGCACCTGATCGCTGATCGGTTTCTGTGCCGCACTCACACCCCCGCCCCACACACAGCCTGTGTCTGAACTTCAAGGCTCGAGTCTCTAGCTAAGGTATCGCCCATCGCCGCCATCCCCAGGGCGTCTTGTCGTTCGATCATGACCCCAGTTGGTTATTGTCCAAGTCCGGGGTTCTAGCCGGAGATGCACTTGACGTAACAACACATAGACTAAGGTAGCCGGCATATTTCTCACTTGAAACAGTTATGTTATAGGAGAGACAACTTATAATAACTCTCCTCCGCTCTATTCTCCCCTCCGCGGTTTTCCTGTCTTCTCCTCCTCCCATCAATAGACTAGTTCAAGTACGGATTATTATTACCGAGTTACATCTAACTTACCTTACCTTACCTTGCCTCACCTGCTACCCTTGCCGAGTCCTAAACAGACACAAACCTTCATACAACCTTCTCCTCCTCTTCCTCCTTCACCATGATGCGTGTTCCTCGACAATCCTTTTCCACTGCCGCCCGTATCCATCCCAACATTGTTCCTCACCTTCGTCCCCAGAAGAGAATGTCCTTTGGAAAGCTGTAAGTGTCATGTACCCAGTGTCACACGACACCACATGTTGACCATCAATTGCAGCGTCAAGCCCGTCGCGGCTGTTGTGGCTGTTGGTTACGGAGCAAAGCTATCACTCGAAATGGCCCAAAGACGACGTATCGCTCAGATGGAAGCCACGGAGCGCGAGAATGCCGCATACCGAGAGCGAAATGAGGCTCTCATGAATATGTACGGTGATCGATCAAGTCTCGACGAACTCGAAAAGGCCGTTCAATATTACGAGAAGCGATAAATGAATCCATCCAAGGACGAAACAAACAAAAACAGAAAGAAAGAAAAAGAAAAAAAAAAAAAACATCAAAGTCGGGCTTTACAACACCCTTCTCTCATTTTATTAGCTTGAAGCGACGGCGATACCTCACCGGGGATGTGCTGGAGTTTACTGGCATGGCTTACACGACCACCTAAAGCCTTGAAATACTTACTGCATTGGAACGGCGTTTAAAGGAATACCATCTTGCTTGAGATTATTGTTTGAGAGGGCAATTCATCTAGTTGGGCTTTCGTGTTCCAACAGCTATCTCATCAACACTAGACTATTCGTCTACAGATTTACCTCGCGCGTCCAGCGACAGATTTGCTGTATGAAAGATTATTATACTACACTGCAATACACGGCTTGGGCATAGAAATATCCCATTTTACAGGTCACAGCCATTCTCTCATTTACACACCATGTCTTGTTCTTGTTCTTGTTGTTCTTCCTCGATTACCCGCTTTGTGTGTCGTCGCCCAGTCCCACGTGCTCACGCCTTGAATTTTCACATTCAACTCAATCCAAAACGTCATGAGCCTCGCTGGATCACAGGCCGAGGTTTCCCGGCGGCTAATGAGCCCCGACCGATCCCCCAAGCATCAGCAGCCCCGAAGGCCCCACTCCCGACGACTTAGCCGGTCCCTGGCCCGAAGAACCCCTATCAGCTCAGAGGAACACTTCCGAGGACTTTGTTTCTGACGTTTGCCCATGCGCGGTGATTGATGTCCATTACGTCCTCGTCTATCCCGGTGGTCATCCTCCGCGATTTCATGCGACGATGCTACGAGAAGACTTTTTCGTCTAGGCAAGCTTATCGAGTTTTAAGCCGAGAAATACCTCAGGTCAATGAGTAAGAAGACTGATTTGTTGTCGCGGAGGTGGTTGCATAATTCTGATAAGAGATAGTGTCAGAGATGGGTTTGAGTAGCTCGGAAATGAACAAACAAATAACCAAGCAATAAACAACATGTCAACTGAAAATCAACATGATAGCAAACTAGTCAAATGTGAGGTTTGATATTAAAAAAAATATGGCACCCAATCATATCTCTTACCGGCTCGCCAATCTATCCATGCGAGGTCCCGATGTTTTTAAAATCAAAAGACATCTCGACTAACAATCAACACCTCGAGCCACTAAACATGAAGCAGGCTTCAGGCACGGCATTTAGCTCTGCAGAAGCAACTACGGCAATACTAATTAAATGCTCTTAGGGATATGCCATCATGCCACGTTCTTGAAAGGTCTCATTTCAATTGCTTGCTAGCGACTAGTAACGACGTGTCTCCATGCACCCTCCGCAATGGTTCCAAATATCATTCCATTAACCTTGGTATCATCAGCATATCATCATCTGGGTATTATTTGTCACCAGGAACTTTCCTGGCCGAGCAAGCCTTTCCCCCAAAAGTTGCTCATCGCCTTCTTCTCCCGCCACGAACGTTGTCATCCTAGGCAACGCCAGGTCCAGCCCACTCTTTGCGTCTGAGCTTGCGGCTAGCCTGAAGCTCTTGAAGCTTGGTTGCGAAACCGCGAGAAACATGGCAAATGAACTTGGGACGATCGCGAAGCTCCTCCGTGGTCTCAATCCAAGCTTTGTAGCTGACCCCCTCGCAAAAGTAGGTGATCATCCGGTTACCGAGCTCAACCTGGGAGCTGTGCTGCATGTTAAGCGCTTCGTAGCCGTCGGCAAAGTCGCGCATGAGTAGTTTCTGCGTTCCTTGGTCGGCCTCGGTGCGGTAGAGGGCGCGGTGCCCATTACCGATGGCGACGTCTATGCAGCGGGCAATGTATTCACCCATGATGGGGCTGATGAAGCGGTCGCAAAGCTTGTAGACTTCGACATAGTCTCGCATAGAAGTCCTGATAGGTGTTGCCTCGGGATTTTGGGCAGGACGGGGATGCGCATGTGGGACAATAGAGGAGTGACTGTAGGCGACCCCAATGTAGAGAGCGAGGTATCGCGGCTCGATGTCCTCGTCGTTGAATTCGACGCCTCCCTTCTTGGCCTCGGCAAAGCGACCGTTGAGACAGCTTTCGAAGTACTCCGAATTCTTGGTTAGGACATTCTTGGCGACTTGAAAGGTTTCGCCTTTCACCTTGACCTCGACTAGCTGCTCATCATTCCTGTGCATGCATATAGGTCAGCGACTCTTATTCCACAGGGCAAGGTTGAAATGGCCTCTGAGCTTGAGGTGAAAGAAATGCGCATACTTGAGAAGCCAGGAGGTGCGAAAGTCCGTGAGGATGCCAGCAGACTGCTCGTCGGCAGGGTCGTCCTTAGGACCAACACGGGTACGGGGTTTCTTTCGCGGAGGTGCCATGGCGATGTCGGAAGGAGTTGTTTCAATGTGTGATTAAGTGGGGTGCGTGAGGAACAAAAGAGAATTCTGTCGAGTGCGCTTTCACTTTCCAGGAGATGCAGAAAAGGTGACGAGAGCTGAATCTTGTTGTGAAGCAAGCTGTGGTTCGATGGTGCTATCCATCGCTCGGAGCGATGTTCAGGTTGACTAAAGTCAAAATAAAATTAGTATTCATTAGAAGTGTCTGCATTTCCTAAATACCTTGGTCGCCAAGTGAGTTCGTGATGTTGAGTTGTGGTTGCTAGGGTCAAGTTGGTGGAAGAAAACACAACCTACGGGTCTGAGGTCGGTCCTGCTTATTTATTGGTAGGTAAGGAGGCACACGGTCTATGCAACTTGCCAATTCTCAGGCCAGCAGGGTCTCCATCGGGGTACCCTTATCATAATTTGCCTTACTGGAGAGCAGGGAGTAATAAAGCCCTGCCAGATCTTCACTGGAGGTGTATACCAAGCCATGGTAATAATCCGCTGGTCGAGATCCATTGTTCAGCCAGGTAAGGTATTCAAGAGAACGGCAGTACAGCCTGTAGCTTCAATAGAAGAGTGAGATCATGAAGAGAAACGCTGTACATTAGATTTGAAGCAACGAAAAGAATTATAAGTGGGTTCCTCAGACCGGACACTGCTCGCCGCTGCCACCAGCTGTTGAGGAAAGTGCCATCGCCGGGATAAGACTTTCACTTCGCTCTTACCTTCCGAATGGTGACCTTTTCTTCATCGCCAAGCTCCCATCCGACCTTGTCCTTCTCTTTCAGCTCATCCCACTTGCGACCAGTAGCAAACTCCAAGAATGGCAAATCCACGTTGAAGTACGATCTTGAAAAGCATTTCAGGGTGTGAAGTCTCAAATCGTCGTCGGCCCACTCCATCAACTTTAGGCAGTGTCGACTAACTTGTTTCTTCGAGAACTGCCATGAGACGTAGTCGTCGTGTGCCAGAGCTTTGAGTATGCGGTCCAGTTTCTTGTTTCTGATATTGAAGTCTTGTCTGATGAAATATGCCTCGGTCAGGTCCCTACGCCGACATGCGGCATCCAGCATGAAGTAACCGGCGATCTCCTCGATCTCACTATGAACCATGGGTGTCCATACAGCCATGTATCGGAGGAGGTGTAGAATCGCTGGATGATATGATTCAGGATGCTTAGCAAGAATGGACAGGCGAATGGAGAAGATATATGCTTGGATTGAGAAGAGATCAGCTCGTTTTGTAGCCACCAAGCCTTCTCGAAGCTTTCTCAATGCCATTAGGACATCCTGAAGAGATTTAGTGTTGTCAGGGTCCTCAATAGCTGCCAACATCGAAGTTGATGGTCCACCAGATGGTATGATAGAACGGAGGGCTTTCAAAGTGCCACTCAGGGCAGAGGACGCAGGCAATGCGGCAACATTGGCAGAATCTGAACCAGGAGCTTGAGAAGAAGCACTAGCATCTATAGCTGAAGTTTCTGGGGCTGGCGTTGAAGATGACGCTGCTGCAGAAGTTGCTGTGGAAGGCGGTCTGTATCCAGGTGGAGGTCTGGTATATGGTGTTGCAGGAGTTGGATCAACTGCTCTTATATCTAGAGCTTCGAAACTCTGTATAATTGATTCCTTGTCACCAGCTTCCGTGCAGAAAGCAAGGAAGCGTGAAATTATCTGATTATAATACCACTCCTGGGTCTTGGGGTTGAGTAAGCTGTCTCCGGTCAGCCCGTCTCTCTTGTCTTGTCGAAGGCGATCAATCTCGCAAGCCTATATATAACATTGACCGTCTGATACACACCTGTCATCACCCTTAGAAGGAAGACCAATACTTTGTAGCGGGTCCTGCTCGACAGGTTTCAATCTCCCCCAGGGGCCTGATGGCATTCTGTTACCTCGACCTCGACGAGCCATATCTGCACAAATGAGGGGCTCTCGACGCCAGAAAAGAGCTTTGATTGGAAATTAAATGCCCCGGACCTCGATTGCACAGAATTGAGAGCCTTGTCGCGCTGCGCGGGGCACAGAGTCTTGTTGAGTATAATATAGGTTGAATGAAGTCAGTTGCCGTGAAGACTTGAGGTTGACAGTGGGGTAGCTTACAAGGACCCCACGATCCACTGTTGGTTCCTGCGCCCATCTCAGCTTAGGTATCATAATGATGAGGGTGGAAAGCTAAAGGACTTTATTGCACCTTGAATAATTTAGGACTGTGGTTCTATCAAGTGAAAAGGTGCGGAGCTATCTCAGAAGATCAGTATATTTCCTCTCCTCAATCGTCACATCGAAAAGCCAATTGCTGCTTGCTGCAGTACCAAACTGAGACCGAACAGGAGAATAGCTACTACAGGTCGGGAGTTCTACAGGTCGGGAGTTCAAAGGAAATCCTGAATCAAAAGCAAATCACTGAATTAAAATTGCTACTTCTAGAAGTCTCTATGTGCACATCCTTTTACGTGGGTATCATTATTGCCAAGAAGCCTTTCTTCCCATCTACTTTCCTAAACACCGTCTCTACACGCCATACATCCGATTTCATGTCCTCTTTTCATCCATGAATGCGGTCGGCTAGTGTCACCTTGTCCCAATTCTTGGGTCCAGCAGCCTCATACTTGCCAGACTTGGAGATGACTCGCCCAAGGCCCTGGTGGATCTCGGCCTGGAAAGGTCCGAATGGGCACTTCTCACCATCGATGCTGATATAGCCATCCTCTTGATCGCGAGGAATTATGCGGTAAGCTGAGATCTTCTTGTAGGTGACATGAGGGTTGTCAAACAGTTTCTCGGCTTCAACATCGAGAAGAACCTTAATAGCTGTGAATAAAGGGAGGTCACCATCGATAGTGACGAGGTCCATCAAACCATCTGAGATGAGTGAGGCAGCGAAGAACGGAGCATCGGGTGACATATAAGCCATCTGTGACAGTCAGTATTATTCTAAATGCAAGGGCTACTTGGATTACTCACGTTACCGGCGTAGAATGTGCCAACCTTGTCATAGGGAATCAACTCCCATCCCTCAGGGAGATCATCCTGGATCGTGCCATACTTCAACGGCGGCAAACCAGCATCTTCAGCTACGGGGTCTGCACCCAGCTTCTTAGCTAGATGATTCAGGCTCGTGGAACTCGCGTGATGCTTGTAATGAGCCTTGACATCGCCCTTGTCCTCGATCTCCACCTTGACAGCCAGGTCAAAGGGATAACACTTCTTCTTAAATATGCGTTGCACGATACCGACTTCGAAACGCGTACTACCCATCCATCGCATATGCTCTGTGCCAAGATCGCATTCGGCGATGAGGCCGAGCGTCTGGGAGAGGAACGAAATAATACGGTTGTGACCACTAGTGACTGACACCAAATCCATTGGGGTCACGACGCCCTTGATGATGGCAAGCGCAGCGAAAGAAGGTCGATGAGAGCCGTACAAGTTGCACGAGAATGCATTTCCTGAGCCGCACGGGATATGGCTGACAGGCATCGTAGAAAGCGCTCTCGCAGCATCGGGTCGCTTAGCAAGGCCGTTGAAAATCTCGTGTGGCGTTCCGTCCCCGGAACATGCCATAATCGTATCGTATCTGGACAAGTCGGCGTGTTGTGCCAGCTCAACGGCTTCTCCACCGTGCTTCAATATCACAGGGTCAATCTGCATCTTTGCAGCCTGGAAGAGCGGCTTCACCTCAGTCTCCCACTGCTTGATAGCACCGCCAGGACCAGAGTTTGGGTTGATTAGCACGTAGGCGCGTTTCTGAGACTGCGCATCACCGTAGGCACGTGTCATGAGGGTCTTGACGAAGATCTCGGCTGGTGTACCGCTGGTCGACTCGTCGTCCTTGGAAAGCCGGAAAACCCATTTCTTAGGCTTGATCAATGTCTTCGAAGCGTGATGGGCATAGTCGATTGTGATCTGGTCGTTGGAGAGCTCGGCCCAGAGGACGTTGTAGAAGGGTATGCTATTAATGGGAGCGGGTTCTGTAGAGAAGCATGATCAGTAAATGTTTCCATATGGTGTGTACCACAGTTCTGAGTTCTTACTGCCAGAGAAAGGAGCGCAGGAGGAGCGAGTTGACTTGTTTGCAGCAGGGTCTGTTAATGGTCAGTCGAGGACTTGCCGTGATATCTTCTCCGAAAGATCCGCACCGTTGAGCTCCAGTTCTTCGATGCCAATGGTCAACTTCTTCTTATCCTCCAAGAGGAGCAACATTCCAATGCCTTCATCCATTTTTCGAATAATCTCCGTGTTCATTGAAGCTGATGTCAGCAAGCGAACTTATCGATTGTGTTTTATATCGAAAACCTTAAAGCGCTAAGGGGTGCAAGGGTTAGTTCGATCGTCTCGATTATGATTGATCGCGCACAAAAACAATAGAATTGATAAAGAGAATCGAGAAATTGAAGGACTGGGGCAGCTTGCTCTGGCGACATAAAAAGGAAAAACAAGAATCCAAAGCCTCTGACAACGAGCGTATGTTTTGGGATGTTTCCGCAAGGAGTTGCTTCTTAGGTAGCATCAATCATCGGATTACGCGGATGCCCGTTGAACCTAGGCTGTTGATCTGCGGGGGGTCGCATCCGAGATTACAGACCTAAAGCCCCTGTAAATGCCTGCATTCGTGACTGGCCAGGCCCCTAAAGAAGAGAAGTCAATTGCGAACACCTTCTGGCAACTGACAGCTAGAACCAGTAGCGCCAACGGACGGTGCCTGACACGGTGGAGTGTAAGACTGGGGCTATCGTCAGTGCCAGACGGTGCCACGGTAAGACAACCAGAAATAGGTAGTCACCAACTCCACACTAGCTGTAGTACTCGGTGGCCGCGGGCCCACGAGATATCTTGAAGATATCGATTTGCCTTCGACACAAGGAATCATGACCCAGTACGGGCTTACCTCAGGTTTATCACCACGTCCGATGTAACTAAGATCTCAGTTCCCCAGACACATCCGATAAGATTAACGGCTTCTTGTTTAGCCAATGTACTCGACCAATGAGGCTGATAGTGGCATGCTTGTTCTACACGATGGATGGATGCTTTAACTTTTGCCCATGTTCCCAAAACTCCAAATCCTCGCCATCTTCGGAGTCATTCCTTGCGCCAGACTGTCCTTCCTTCTCCTTCCTTAACCTTTTTTCTAACCTGAACTGGAACACCTCGGAATCGCAGCCTCGGTTGCATGCATCTATATGGCCAATGTCATTCAGCATCATTATATCATGCGCTGAGTCCCCATAAACTTTTTAAGTATCAGCAAGTAAGAAAGTAAGCAATGCCCCCTCATGCGAGTCTCGTCACGTCAGGGAACTTCTCCTGGGCCGCCTTCTTGTATGCTTCCACCTGAGAACTCCTCCAGCCCTTGAGCACCTGAAGCCCCTCGATGGCATCCTCATAGGTCGCATCAGGGATATCCAAGATGCCAGAGACGGCCTCCTCACTCTTGGCCTTATCTTGGCCCAATAGTCTCTGTGCCTTGATGGCGGAGAGAACGTGTCTAGGGCTACCCTTGTTGGCAGCAAGGAACTCGTCGTTGAGCTTGACGAGATCCGTGGAAGGGTCGACTGCTTTGAACTCAGCCTTCAGCACCTCCAGAACTTTAGGTTCAATGTCTGTCGCAGTCTTCAACAGTTGAGCGAACGCTACGGTATGTTCATGCACCCTGGGTGACTTGGGGTCAAGTGCTAGGGCAGCCGTGAGACAGCGTAGGGCAAGAACGTACTTCTCTGTGAGAAGAACGAGTCAGTAAATAAGTAAAAACTTGGTTATCCGTGGTATCAAACTTACTGCGACGCATGTAGACCTCGAAACCAGCGAACTGGGCGTTGATGTTCTTGGGGCTGAATTGTAGTAAGGGGTTAACGAACTTCATGGCATCGCCGAGAGGGTCCGTGGTTTCGGCGAGTTTCAGTCCGAAAGGGTCGTCGTCCTGCTTCTTGACTTCTCCATCCTTATCCTTACCCTTGTTGGGGTCTTGCTTAGCTTGTAACTCGGCAGCCTCTTTTTCGAGACGTTGCTGCTCCTTTCTAGCCTTTTTGGCGGCTTTCTTCTTGGCCAGAGCATCCTCTGCGTCCTCTGCATCGGCGCCATCGACACCATTTGCGGAAGGCTTATCGGCCAACTTGAGGTAAACTTCAATCGCATCCAGAGCGGCCCTTGAGAAAAAAGGATGATCACGGACATGGTCTTCCCACCGCATCATATCGATGTAGGCGCGGATCTGGCCCTTGCGCAGAGAGAAGCTGTGAAAGTCGAACTGGTCCTCCTGCCAGACCTCGAAGATGTTGAAGATTTGCTGGAATCGCTTGAGAGCTAGGGCAACATTGCCTTGGCGAGCATAGGCCTCGCCGTCTTCTGTCAAGAACCAGACACTCTGCATATCCAAAAGATCCGCCAAGGGACCGCCAACAGTCTCCGCGCGAGTGAAAAGCCCGACTGTCTTGAGAGCCTTATCGTTTTCATTGTTGCGAAGCTGGTACTTGGCTGCTTTTGTGTTAATGTATCTATCCTTAAGATCAAGCTTCCTGGCTCGGTCCATTGCCTTGGAGGCTTCTTGTATGTTTCCGCCATGCTTAATGATTCGTGCCTTGGTCATGGCAAAATCAACGCTTTTGGGGTCCTTCTCAATCGCTTTCTCGATGTACTCCATGGCTTTTGTCAATTCGCGGCTGTGATGGTAGTTGTAGTGCTGGGCAAGGTAGTACAGTGCTGCCGCCTCTCCTTTATCCTTGCTCTCCGAATCAGCACCCTGCGAGTTCAAATAGTTCTCGGCCAGTTCACGGAGGGTGTCCTTCTTGAACGAGTCGGAGTAAAGA
Source organism: Fusarium gaditjirri (assembly GCA_013266175.1). Lineage (NCBI taxonomy): Eukaryota > Fungi > Ascomycota > Sordariomycetes > Hypocreales > Nectriaceae > Fusarium > Fusarium gaditjirri. The sequence continues at coordinate 13,831 of JABFAI010000223.1, read as the reverse complement.
TGCTTAAGATTAGCGAAGGTCGATGGCACGCCCTTGTTAAGCATCAACGTCAAATAGGCCTCAGCAGCCTGCTTGAAGTCGTCGCCTATTAACGAGTTAGTATTGGTGGCTGGCTAGTGTCTCGGTAGGACTTACCTGACAAAAAGTCTAGCGGCAACCGGCGCGCGGCATCGCAACGAGGGGACTTCTCGGCATATTCATCATAGATAGCCTTGCGAGCCTTAGGGTCGTCCTCCGATACCTCCAGGACCTCCAAGAGCTTCTCGTAGTATGCGGGGTGCTCCGAATTGCGGTCAAGGAGAGCCCGATAGGCCTTGGCAGCTTCCTCCTTCTTGTCCAACTTGTGAAGATACTCGGCGCGAGCCTCCATGACAGCCAATCGATCAAGATTTTGCTTAGCAGCCGTGTTTAGATGCTCAAGTGCCCGCTCGTAGTCTCCTTGCTCCGCAATTAGAGAGTTCTTGTACATAATTGCTTCCGAGTGCTCATTGTCGAACTTCGAGGGCTTCGTTTTCAAGGTTTCCTCATACGTATTCATGACCTTCTCAGCTTCAGCAGGGTTTCCTGAAAGGTGGTGAGCAATGGCGAGCGCAGTCCAGCTTTGGCGCATTTGAGGTCGGGCCTGGAGCATAGCGGTTCGACTTTGGATGTATCCTTGATAGTCACGGCACTGAATTTGCAGAATAGCCAGATCGCGCTGAATTTGTGCTGACTCAGGCTCTAGTCGCAGAGCAAACTTGTACGCCTTGATAGCCTCTTCGAAATTCTTGTTTGCCCGGTGCAGCAGACCATACACATGCCAGCAGATGTGCGACTTCATATCCATGGTCAAAGCTTCCTTTCCCAACGCAAAAGCTTCTTCTGTCTTGCCCTGAGAGTTCAGAATCAAGGCCTTCATCGCAGTGGTATCTCCATGTTTCGGATGCTTTTTGAGAATAAGCTCAGCGGACTTGAGACCACGCTTGTATTGCTTGTCCTCATAGTATCGAATAACGGAGCGGAAGAGCGAGGCCTCCTTAGAGGCAAGAGGTTGCGGCATCGTGGCTATGGGGCACAGTTCTAGTCTTCAGACCGTACAGAAGTCGTGAGCTAGTTAATTGCAGCCGGCGTCCGTTGTCGGCGAGGATTACAAGCTCTAGACAGGATCGAATGAGGGGTGTGTGGGCGAGAGAGAAGAAAAGGTACAGAGCAGCTGCGAAGAGACAGAAACCTCGCCAGGAGACGATGAGAGGAGGATAATGAAGGGTAAAGAGGCGGCTTCCCTGACCGGCGAGTATGGAGAGATGTCGTGTAAAGCTGAAGGTACTGTACCATGCGACTTAGGTACGAAATGATGTGGACAAATTGCTGCGGTAGGCCGGCAATTTCTCGGAGGCTGCCTGTGGTGGGTTGCTGAGTTATGAGGAGTTGGTGGTTTTGGCGGGGCAGTTTAGGAGCCATGACAGCATTGGATAGAAGCCATGAGAGTCAACAAAGGATCTGATACTAAATGAATAGATCCATGATTTCATGGGAATACTTCAAAATTCCATACAGAGTGTATGTTCTCAACGAGCAAATACGCATAAACCCGAAATGGCTGATCGACACCAGCACCGGGTTAATCTGTTTGTCACATGGGGCATGTTACGAGAGGCATGAAAGCTCGCGACGTCTACAATAAATGATGAAGAGACTGGGTAAGTCAGCATAGGATTAGAGGGGCTCTTTGAAGAGTTTATATTACTCTTATGCAAGAGGCGTCAGTATCGTACAATAAATCCCTCTCCTGCAGTCCTTCTCTTCTACATTCCGCACTCCAACGGCCGTTGGAGGATGTGGGTGGCGTGTCATATCATAATTTATACATTCGTTTTCGAGTTTTGGGCGTTCCTCCATTTGCCGATTGTGTCCTCCCAGTTCTCGAAAGAGTCACCCCCGCATCGTTGCTGTACGACCTCCCACGTTCTATGTCGTACGATATCCTCCACGCCTCTCTCTTGTCTTACAAGCGAAGCCAGGCGCTCGGTACGTGCTTCACGAGGGAAGAATCTACCAGAATACGGATCTAATCGTTCGTCGACTGTTCTATCGCGGTCTTGTTCTTTCTCTAGTTCCCTGATGGTTCGGTCCGGGTCATCAGGGTCCGGGCTGTTTGCCACGAGAGCGCAGTAGTTTAGTACTTCAGTCCGGGCCTCCCATGATGGAAACAGCACTTTCTCCTTGAATTCTAAGCATGACTGGGGATCTATCTGTTTTGTTGGTCTTGGGGCACGCTGCGAGGTAGATGAGGGGTCGAAGCCGGATCGAGACGGTGTCACCAGCGCATTGAGATTTTGTGTGATTGAATCATCGATGGATGATCTCGAAAGTCGAAGAAATTCTAAAATCAAGAAGAAAACTGTCAGTCGGGTATTCGAACAGCCGGTAGTCCTGACTCGAACATACCTCGCAAAGTGCCATACGAGAAACAGAACTGTGGAGTGAGTTGAGGTTGTGTAGATGGTTGAGTCATGGTATTCTTCGGCCGCGAGGAGCTCTGTTTCTGAGCGTCCGGCGAACCCTTCCAGAGTATCCCAGCCAGAATGGGCGGATGGTTCAGTTCGGCTGGTTAGAAATTCGAAATAGTTGCTAGCGTAGTTAGTTAGAAATTTGGCTCATAACAAATCTGAAACAGGATCGAGTTGAGTCGAGTTGCGTTAGTCGTTGCGTTAGTCGTTAGGAGAATATCGTGAGCAATGGTTGGTGCTATCTCGACTTCAGTGACGCAACTAAAGAGTTAGCCGGAGCTAAGGCCCGGCTGCTAGTATCTGGAAAAGACCGGATTAACTCTGGCTCCGCTGACCACTGGAACCTTGCAGAGATCCCCCAGCTTGATCCTGGTCGTCCCGATCCGTCATTGCACGACAGAAGCCCCCAGGCAATGACGATATCAAGAGAAAGTTTACCGAGGAGATTAGACTTTGAATGCGAGACATTCTAATTCAAGTTAGTTCCAATTGCGGTTGCTCGTAGCCTCGAGAAGTACCTGAAGCTCTTCCATCGAATACTCAACTCTTGCACCTATCTTTCAACTGTTGTGTGGGCTTTGTTCGAAACGAGCTGGCTGGCTTTTGTTCCATCTCATGGGGCTGAAACAAGCTGAGTGAAGGCAATTAGATGTTGCTGAACTCTTGATGCACGCCCTAGGTCAAGGCGAGAATCCAGGAACCCGTGTGACGCCAAGGGGGGATTTTCAGGGCGAGGCGCTGAATTTCACTTTTCAAATCCAGAGTCTGCATCTTCTGAATCAGCCTACGACGAACTAATCGGCATTACTTTTTTGCCCGTTGAAGCAAGTAGCCACCACTGATTGGAGCCGCGTCACGCTTGGAGATGGATGGACGGTTATCGCATATCGCACCGGGCAGGCGGTTTTCCCGAGATGTTGGCGATGGATTGCCAGCAGCCTCGCGCCCTACTGGATGGATACTGGACCGCCCCGAGGCGCCATTTAAGCTTTGACATTCTGATACTATCTACGCCTCACCGTTTGGGCGTTGCGTACAATCCTCCGGCAGGGCATTCCCTGAGCAGGGCTGATTGAGCATGGTGATAAAAACATAGGATCTCGGGTTCTCATCAGACTCTATCAGATTTCTTCAGCGACCAGTCAGGGATCTCTTTAGCGGCTTTGCTTCCCCATAAGGCTAAAAAGACTTCGAGACTCCGTAACTGCCAGATTGGATAAAAGACGCAAAAAGAGCGACTCACGAACCTGCAGATGCAGACGCCACCATTGAGACCCATCTTCCGGCTCAAGCACCAACATACCCTATTTGTCGCCGTTCTGGGTATTGATCAGCTAATTCCTAGGAAGTTGGGTGGCTTGTCCCCTTATCCATGACTGAGCGGTTGCGCTAGATCCAGTGCCCAGGAGAGGACAGGGCCAACTGCCACGCACCTAACGCTGGGAATCGCCATCCATGGATGGATGGATGGATGGATACTGGCTTACAGGCAGGGCACGGCTTGCTTCCGGGCTAGAAGCCGGCTCGCTCTGCTTTCTCCAAACCTCTTTAGCCTCTAGTGACTTTGCTTTGTGGATTGCCTGGTCTCAATATGTGACGACGGTGTGCAGCAAATAGGGCCCGGGCCTTCGTCGCTCTCTTGCGTCGAAGTAGATTTGAGTTGAGGCTTCAACCTTTCCTTTTGCTTTGCTTTGCTTTGCTTTGCTGCGCACGAATTTCAGCACGACCAAGGCGAAAGCACGGGCTTGTCTCTGCAGGAACCGCAAGCTTACGGAAGTATTTGCAGCTGTCAAATCGTACATTACCCCCCGAGTTTCCTGCCTGAATCTGATCTCATTTGGTGGCATGTACTACTCTGGTATTTCTGAGTCGACCAACTTCCACCAAATTTTGTTCTTCTACAAGGATGGATCAACTTCAGAGTCGGGTCGAGAAGGCAGACCTGCAAGATCTGATTGACATATGCGAGCACCTGTCTGAGGAATGTAGGGGTATTTCCAATTGTCTCAACACCAGCCCAGTTACTTTGGCTTCGCTCGCCAAGGAGTGTCGCGCGATCACAAATGCGCTCGACAGGTTACACGAACTTAGCCGGTCGATTGAAGGTGGCACAGAAAGTGTTCGGGCATCAAACAACGAATTCGTCTATTCCGTTTCGAAGGATGTGCATGAGCTGAGGGCAGCATTGAAACGCATAAAGGGTCCAGATAGGGACAGCGGCATTCACCTCAGCGAACCACAGCTTATCATCGTCTGGAACGAAGCAGCATTGAAAGAGTACCTTGCGCGGCTGCGCACTCACCAAGCGTCTCTCCATACTCTCCTTAATGCTGCAACACGGCAAGTAGCCTTCTTTTTTAAGAATGCTTGTTTAAAGCTAACTCTCGGTAGTGCCGGTTATAACTTCGGGGGGGATGACAACAGGAGGCGCGTGATCGAGCCAGATATTGGAGTAGATGAGGCACTACGGAGCCTTGCTCGAAAGTTCACAGCGCCAAACCAACAATCTGTCGTGTTACCTAGAGTCAGTGACTCTGCCGAGATTCAGATCCTACTTGATACACTTGTACCACCACCAGGAGTCAATTATGTGCGAACCAAGGATGCCGCAAATGAACTGCACAACGCCATTGAACGGAGTGATGAAACGGCCGTCTTTCATATCCTTCTCGAACGCGCTGACCCTAACATAATGTTGGCTGGTTCAATGCTCTCTCCACTGCATCGCGCTTTCGACAAAGGCCATATGCTCATTGCTGCTTTTCTCATCGTCGCCGGTGCAGATGTTGACGAGCCAACTACTGATGGCCATACAGCATTGATGAGGGGGATCAGATGCGGATTTTCGGAACAATTTGCGACTCTTGTGATTCACATGAAAGCCCGCGTCAATGCGATCGATAACGATGGGTGCTCAGCTCTACACCTCTCAGCCGCTTCAGATGTCATCGACGATGAGACGCTCCCAGTTCTCATCGATGCAGGCGCCGATATCAACCTTGTCGATTATAATGGCCAGACACCACTTCTCGTGGCGATTCAGCATAGCCGCTGGTCTGCGGCGACAAAGCTCGTACAAGCTGGTGCAGATCTAGAAGTGCGATTACCAGATGGAAAGACAGCCCTCCACATGGCTATCGCAATGCGCAACCAAGAGTTCTCCCAGGTGTTAATATCTCGAGGAGCAAACGTTGATCGCGTGCTCCGCGAGCACACTCCCCTCACAATGGCCATCAGCTCTCGCTGCACAGCTATCACTGCTGTTCTTCTAGATAGCGGTGCAGACCCTAATCTGCCCAGCCGCAACGGAAACACGCCTTTACTAGCAGCAGCATCCACAGGGCATGACGAAACCGTGCGATATCTCATCGCCCATGGAGCCGATCCAGCAGCCACTCAAGGACACTCTGGGTACTCAGCGATGCATATGGCGGCGCACAAGGACAAACCTCACATTCTGCAGCTGCTGTTCGATGCAGGTGCACCTGTTGATATCTTGGATAAGACGGGTGAAACTCCTCTCCTTGTGGCAGCCAAGCTTGGCAATGCGCAAAGCATCTTTCGCTTGATCAGACTCGGCGCTGATGTCGAGCGAGTAGGACCGGACGGGATGAGCATTCTTTCTCATACAGTTAAGATGGGGGATGTTGACTTGGTCACGGCACTCCTAGAGCTGGGGGCGGGTATGCAAGTGTCATCCATGTTCCCTGCGAAGGGTAGCAAGGAATATATGGTACCTGAGCCACAAACAACACCGATTCACGTTGCCGCTCAACACGCACGAGACGAGATCTTACTGCGGCTTGTATCCTATGGTGCCTCTCTCGAGTGTACCATCTTTCCTGGTCGGACACCTCTCTCGGTTGCTGCATCTCATGGGCATGTCTCGACAGTTCGGTTACTTCTTCGACTCGGCGCAAATACGCACGCTTTAACAACACATGGTGATACGATTCTTTTCCAGGCATCGGCAAACCAAGCAACACTCAAGCTCTTGCTACAGCAGGGAATTGACGTGAATCATCAGAACGATCGTGGCGCTACAGCCCTTCACTACGCGGCTCTTCGCGGGCACATCGGGGGTGTGAGGATGTTGCTTGAGAAGGGTGCTCGACAGTACCACGCAAACGCGGTGTGGGATGCCTGGGAGGACAGAGACGGCACTGGAGGTTATCGACAGGGCACACCAGCTGGCATGGCTATGCAAAGAGGTCTGGATAAGGTTGCGGAGTTAATTGAGGGATGGAAGTATAACTGACACTGGTTTAATACTTGGCGATAAGGTTATGATTTAATGGATGGAGTAATGGCTGGACGGCGGAGCTGTATATCCTCTGCATGTAATACAGGTTTGGACTTGGGCTTGATGAGATACCACAAAAGAATTGTTACAATTTGACGAGATGTCATTCATGTTTGGTGTTTGTGCGTATCATGCATTATAACTGCTTGCATGAACAGTAAATAAAAGTCATGGACGAAGTGTAAGTTGTGTATCACTGAATTGTATGTGCTACATAGGTATAAATCCTTGCATAATCCTCTATATCCGGATCCACGTACTGTGCGCCCTAGCAATGTCCAATTCCAAAAGCGAGAGGCAGCCGAGTCACAGTTACGGATACGAAAAGTCTACTGATGCGAAATTAAGGTACTAACTTACTGATTAAGCGGCGCGGAAGGAATAACGACGGTAAACGGCCACACCGTTCGAACAAGATTCAGCAAGTGACGTGATGGGTGAGATTAATTAATAAATCGCCATTAGCAGTGAGGAGGGTCTTCAAGCCTAAACCACCAACAACCCATGCATACGAATACGGGACGTCATGACGGCGTTCAAGTGTTGACGTAATAAGCTCGAGTGATGATGGGCGAGGCAGTGCTCAACGAAAGAGTCCATGATGGGCGCTTCTCAATTCTATGTTAGTAGGTACTACTGAATTGTCATATCACTGAGTCTCGTAATCTGTAGCCAAGAAAACAATACAAGCTCAACATCTGGCTAAAGTAAACTCTCCTTGACTCTTCTCAACTCTTCTCTTCATCATATCGCGTGGGTTCTGTCTGATCTGCCCATTACCCCTTTTGGCTTTGGAACCAAAAGTCCCACTTCTACAAGACGGGTAAATTAGATTCACCATTTCAAGATCCCGCCAAGTTTGGAGCCCTTATTTATATCAAATACCTGCTTAACTCGCACCGCCTCCGTCGTCGATAAATAAATAATAGCCCCCAATCGAACCCTTAATCTGCAGTGTATCACACAGTCCAGGCCAGCCCCGCGTGCTCCATCTGGCTTGTCCTGAACTTTTTTTAACTGTCCTCTCCCTACTTCTCCAACCCCGCAATCCGCAATCGGCCCCTCGTCAACTGCTACGCTAGGTACTGCTACTGTACACGAGACCGCCTTCGAAATCTCCTGCCCGTCGCAAACCCTCCCTTTTCATCCCCCGACTTTTCTATACACGGCGCAAATATACAATCATGTCCTCTTCTACAGCCCCAGCCGCGCAGGCCAACAGCAGCAGCTGGACCGCCTTCCTCAAGGTAGATATAGCTATCTAACTCCATGCTTTTGTGTGCTTGGAGCGATTTGTATATGGGTGATGGCAGTTGCTGACCTCGTCTTTGCGACGTGCTCTAATAGTCCATCGCATCCTTCAATGGCGATCTATCTTCTCTCACCGCGCCTCCCTTCATCCTGTCCTCTCAGTCTCTCACCGAATTCTCTGCGTACTGGGCCACGCACCCTCCCGTCCTGACCGCCCCAGCTGTCGAATCTGATCCTGCCAAGCGTACTATGCTCGTCCTCAAGTGGTTCCTCTCGACTCTGAAGCACCAGTACGCCAGCCGAAGTGAGCAGTTTGGAAACGAAAAGAAGCCTCTCAATCCTTTCTTGGGTGAGCTTTTCCTCGGTACCTGGTCCGACGAAGCTGGCGAGACCACCCTTGTCTCAGAGCAGGTCAGCCACCATCCTCCTGCTACGGCCTATTGCATTCGCAATGACAAGACTGGTATCGAGCTTGAGGGTTACAATGCTCAGAAGGCCACTTTCAAGAGCACCATCATTGTCAAGCAGATCGGTCACGCTGTCCTACGAGTTCCTCTTCCATCTGGAGAGATCGAATCCTACCTCATTACCCTCCCTGGTCTTCATATCGAGGGTCTGATTTTTGGTGCTCCTTTTGTCGAGCTTGATGGCTCAAGTCACATCACTAGTTCCAGTGGCTTCACTGCCAAGATTGACTATAGCGGCAAGGGATGGCTTTCGGGAAAGAAGAACACCATCGTCGCCAGCGTTTATCCTACGGGCAAGGAGAGGGATGTTCTTTACAATGTCACTGGCCAGTGGAACAAGGCCCTGGAGATCTACTCAGGACCTGCCAAGTCTAACTCCAAGTCGACTCTTGTGAGCACCTATGACGCCGTCAACACCGCTCAGACTGAGCTGAGAGTTGCGCCCATCGATCAACAGCACCCTCTCGAGTCCCGACGCGCCTGGTCTCGCGTTGCCGATGCTATCCTGAAGGGTGACATGGATACCACAGGTGCTGAGAAGGGCAAGATTGAGAATGCCCAGCGCAATATGCGTACCAAGGAGAAGTCTGAGGGCCGAACCTGGGACCGCCAGTACTTCACCGCTGTGGAGGGTCAAGACTCTGTCCTCGAGCAGCTCGGCAAGGTCGTTGGTGTACCTACTGATGGAGAGGCTGACAAGACTGGTGGTCTATGGCGATTCGACAAGACCAAGGCTGATGCTCGTGCTGCCCAGCAGCTCTCAGAGGATGCTGTAGCCCAGATTGAGAAGGAGCTTCTTGGTCGATAGACACGCCAAACAGGATATCAAAGCAACAGGAGAAATAGGAACGGGAAACGGTGACTGAGCTGCATAATACACAATCACCGAGATCATGGGGATAAAGGTGCAAAGTTAAACCAAAAGAGGCGGGCATGGACATGGGTTAGAATACACGGCGCTCGGCAAATGTTCTCTTATACGAGAGGCATTCCGCAACGAACTACAGGAGATTCAAATGGTTGGTTTGTACAATAATTAATAGGCTATATATGTTCTACGATTAATGACATGATTTTCATGTTTTCTGAATGCGCAGTCATCCCTATCCAAAAGTTCCATTGATGCAAGCTCCAATATCAATTTATCAGGCTAAAGTGGTTTTTACTATAAAATCACATTTTCATATTGGACAGGACTTTCAGGCTGTTTATGCGTCATCTTTTTTTTTTCTTCATTAATTTTACTACTTTCATCGCCTCATAACGCCCCTGCAACTAAACACTGCTATGTTGTGTCGGAACCAAGGTGAGGGCATTTTCTAGATCCCTCTTTTTCTTTTCCAAACGATACTCATGAATTGTGCCGCAGTTGGGATATCATTAGAACCAGATATTGTTTTTTATCGACATTTATAGCTGGTTGGCAGTGTTGAAGTCCTGGAGAGCCTCGGCAACACGCTTGGACATGGTCTTCTCACCCTCACGGACCCAGACACGGGGCTAGACATAGCGTTAGCACATTGTAATACATATACAGTGATGGGGTGAGAACTTACGTCGAAGTACTTCTTGTTGGGCTTGTCCTCGCCATCTGGGTTGCCGACGGTGGTGTTGACGTACTCGCGCTTGTTGATCATGTAGTCTCGGATACCAGAGCAGTAAGCAAACTGCATGTCAGTGTCGACGTTAACCTTGACAACACCGAAGCCAATGGCGTCGAGGTACTCCTTCTTGGAGGAGCCGGAGCCACCGTGGAAGACGAAGAAGACAGGCTTCTCGCTGTCGGACTTGAGAGCCTCCTTGACGTGAGCCTGGTGCTTGCCGAGAAGCTCAGGGTGGAGCTTGACGTTGCCGGGCTTGTAAACACCGTGGACGTTACCGAAGCCAGCGGCGATAGAGAAGTAGGGGGAGATGGGGGAGAGAGTGTTGTAGATGTTGAGGATATCCTCAGGCTGGGTGTAGAGAGAGTTGTTGTCAACATCCTCGTTGTTGACACCATCCTCCTCACCACCGGTGATACCAATCTCCATCTCGAGCCACTGCTTCATGGGGGCAGCGCGCTTGAGGTACTTGGCGGTGGTCTCAATGTTCCACTCGACGGGCTCCTCGGAGAGATCGATCATGTGAGAGGAAAAGAGGGGCTCGCCCTTCTCTTTGAAGTAAGCCTCATCGGCATCGAGCATGCCATCGAGCCAAGGGAGGAGCTTCTTGGCGCAGTGGTCGGTGTGAAGGACGACGGGGATGCCGTAGGCAGGAGCGAGCGAGCGGACGTAGTGGGCAGCGGCGATGGAGCCAGCAATGGAAGCGGCCTGGTCAGTGTTGCTCACGCCCTGAAGAGTGCGTTAGGATGTTGACGCGATTGAGAAATTTGTTGGGAAACATACCTTGCCAGCGAAGTAGGCGGCACCACCCTGAGAGAACTGGAGGATGACTGGAGCCTTGTTGTCGCGGGCGGCCTCGAGGGCAGCAACAACAGTGGAGGAAGAGGTGACGTTCTGAGAGGTTTGTGTTAGTTGGGACAATTTGCGTTGTTTTTGAATGGTTGAGACATACAATGGCGGGAATGGCGAACTTGTGCTCGCGAGCGTACTCGAAGAGACGGAGGACATCGTCGCCAACGATGACACCGGTCTTGCGGCTGAGGACTTCTTGGACACCCATTGTTGCTGTTTGTGAAGTTTAGGTTGGAAAGAAGATGTAGGTTTGAGATGAAAGATGTAGAAGAAAGAAAGTCTATTGAGCAAGAAGGTTTGTCAGTTATGAATGAAGGGGAACAGAGCAATGACGAAGGAGGGGGGGTATAGCGGGGTTTTCAATCCCACGCTGCTTGCTCCTTATCGATAAAATAAAGCAAAAAACAGAGCTGCGTAATTAAATAACATGGCAAGGGGTAGAGTGGCAGTTACGGCGTTTTGGAGGGGCAGGAGGGGCAATTCTGACGCTCTTGCCGTGAGCTGCTCTGTGCGGGCCAGAATGAGTTCATCAGATTGAGGCCATGAGCTGTTTACGACATCCAACAGCTGTGTCGGTGAGGCATAAAGAGAGGCCATGATAAGACCGCGGATCTTTTTCTCATCTGGCCTGGAACGTTCGTCTAATGCATCTTGCAGCATGCTGCTCCTCGATTGGCGAGAATGTAGATACGTCGCGAATCGTCTGATACTCACGGGCCGTGAATTGAGTTCCGTGAGGCTTTAGAGCTGCTAAATGGGCTGAGACTGTTGAACGATTCACCGCGCCATCCAGTGAGACGACTGAGATAGTCGCCTCATTCGGAAACGCTCAATCTTGTTCACCGCACACCTCAACCCATTTCAGGCCCTCGAGCCTCATGGCCCCTACGGGTGCTCCGATGCCCGGTGGCTCTCCGGTGGCTCCACGGCCGATATCTCTTCTCTGGCCTTCTCTCGGCCTCTGCGCTACTGTCTCTTCCTCTCACGACTCTTGACTCTATCATGTTGCCCACCTCGTCTCCGCTATAGGGCAGCCCGGCTCACACATCCTCGTCAGACCAAGACTTTGTCCAGAAAATCGCTCCCCGAGCAAACTCACTCGAGGTGGCTAGCGGGAGCTCTCTGACGTTGTTGAGCGTCTGCTCGGTGGTAAAGTGGGGGCGCCGTGGAAGAGCAAATACAGTGGATGGGATTGGGCACGGTAGGTGACAGTGGAGAGTGATGTGACTTACACTTTTGGCAGTTAGACAGGCGACCCAGCGATGATGTCGGTAATGACGATAGTGGAAAGAATTGTCAGGATTCAAAAATGAAAGGCGTTGACATGGGGGGAGGGCAGCCGACTTATATGATGCCCTCCCTCCTAAGCCTCCTCTCCTCTGTGCCGAGAGCTATTCCTACCACAGCCGATGCTTCGGGGCACTCGACGGGAACATGCGGGACGGCCTGGCCCTTGGAGGCCATTGATCGGGCTCATCACTCTCACTTCTTAGCAAATACACTGACCCTGATTCTCGTGTGACCCCATCTTCCCCGCATACTTGGATATCGTGAGCATCACGGTTGGCTGGAAGGCCGCTATAGCCCATGGCTGTGGATATTCCGGTTGACTTCCGCTGATGCTCTTGGACCAAATCTCCAGAGCCACGAAGCTGAGGCCAATCATATGAAGCAATGCGCCGTCGCAGTTGCATTGCCGACGACAACCATTTCTCGATTATTCTCGTACAATGCAAGGCTTGCGCAGTGTTGAAACGTGCTCCCCGGCAACATCATTCATATTACACTCAATTTGAGTAATCTGAAGTTGGAAATCATGATCGCAGTCGAATTGGTGGAGCTTCGACATCATCTTGTGGGGTGCTCAACCAAACATGATCTCGGTGATCTAATACCGAACCGCAGTTCCATATTCATCATGATAATAACGAGGCAAACTCGGATCAGCAATTCGAATCGATGTTTCTCATGTCCAATTTCGACATTCCTTCCCGGCTGATACCGAATGTCCAACCCAGGAATGGCAAATGCACATTTTGCAAATTCTGCTCGGTCGGCAGGACAATGCATGCCATGTCAGTTGGACATAGTCATAAACTTTCAATATTTACGTCACGTAGTTCGCGTTTGAAGGACGCTAGAAAGCCACTCAATTACAACCCTGAGTAGGTACTCTAGGTAATCCCTAGGCGGATCTGGTCAAGATCCCATCCACCCGAAGATACATATATTGTATCGAGATTGGTTCATACAAAGAGAAGCTGTGCTTTGGTCTTACCCCTCCATCCGTCCTTCAACCCCGCCTAGGGAGGCTACGAATAAAGCTCACCCCAATCTCCTACTCCACCACTTACAAGTACTGGATTAGCTAACGAGTTGCTGCTTATCGTCAGTAGGTCCAGCCAAATAGTCATTGGATTTGCAGAAGCAAGGGGGGCTTCAACAACGGCTAATTGGCTTCCTTAGCTCAGTTGGTTAGAGCATCGTATTAATACTTCAATCCGAGTGATTGAGTATGCTAGGCCGGCCACTCGATAGGTAGGTATAAATCAGGTGAAAGAGATAGTAGATAGTATTCAATAACGAGTATATACTAGCATGCAATTAATCAATAGTAGGTAGCCCTTAAGTACATAGTGATATAAGTAAGTGAGTGATTGTAAGTTAGAGACTTTAGGTTTTATTTATCTAGAAGTAGGAGGTCTTTGTCTATAATAAGTTTATAAGTAAATATAATAGTTTAAATACCGAGTTAAGTTAACTACCCTAGAGTATGATTATTAGTATTGATTTTAAATATATATAGTAATACATTTCTTAACATAAACCTCTAAAGTCAGTCCATAATATATTATTACTATTTATACC